>UELU01111768.1:4196-29384 GCA_900490025.1 Megastigmus dorsalis
TGCCCCTCTTGAATAACTTTTTTCCGTTTCCCTATGGGCACGACGACCTTCCAGGCTTCATCATCGCTTACAGTACCTTCTAAGGATTCATCAGGCCTGTAGAAGTACAGATGACCCCCGACAATCTTACTCTTAGGTGCATATGCTGGAAGAATCAGATGATAGTCCTTTGCCCCATAAATCCAGCCGGTAAACGTTGTTCAACTCTACACTGCTGACATATAGTGCATTTTCGAACATAGGTCTCTACGTCCTTATACGTACCCGGCCAAAAGTATAAATTGGCTACTCGGGTATATGTTTTCTCTCCGCCCAGATTATCGTCATGCCCCTCTTGAATAACTTTTTTCCGTTTCCCTATGGGCACGACGACCTTCCAGGCTTCATCATCGCTTACAGTACCTTCTAAGGATTCATCAGGCCTGTAGAAGTACAGATGACCCCCGACAATCTTACTCTTAGGTGCATATGCTGGAAGAATCAGATGTAATCAGAACCTTCAAATAAGACTACTAAAATTAGTTAACAAAAATAGCTTCATAGCAAATAATAACCCATTAAACATAGAACAAACTTTTACTTTAGAATCACTAGTCTGTCACTACAAAGATCTACAAGAAATATATATAGGATCGGATAAAATAACTAGAAACAAAAGCATACAAATCTCTAGAAGGTTCAGAAATATAAGCATAAAAAATAGTCACATCAGAGCATTAACAAATTTTAACAAACTACCAAGCGAACTGAAGACATTAAAAAACAGAAAGAGTATAGAAACAAAAATTAAAATTTGGATTAGAAAAAACATGTAATGGATAAAATGGATAAAATCGATTGCAACAAAATAAAAAATCTTGTACCAACACTCACTTAAGCAACATATTCAAAAGATTAAACTAACTCACCCCACATTGGAAGTCCATGGGGATGAGCTAACATATGAAAAAATAACACTAGACATAAGAACTTACATATCTGCACACGGAAAATGCAAACTACACTACAATCGTTCTCATCGCCGAATGTCTAATTATATCTGGAAGAAGATACAAAGTACTAATACAGAAGTCATTAAACATACAATAAAAACAGTAGAAGAAATCATCAAAATCATAAATAGTCAAAAACAAGACACAAAAACAACCCAACCAAAATCCAAAATAAATTGTGACTCCTGTAATTATCCGAAAGTAGCAGGAATTAAGCACATACATTTCATTAAAGAAACAATAATTACAAATCAAAATCAAAATATTTTACAGTTTAGACCAATAGAAGAGTTAATCGACAAGATAAATAATATGTCTGAAATAAATAATTGGAAAACACAAACCAGAAAACCATTAAATGCTCCGGGACTTCAAAACATAAATTCAAGTAATATTAGAATGACATATGGAGACATCAACTTCTTAGAATCTAATAAAGCAATTTTATACTTCGATAGAGGAATAAGAGGGATACAGCAATATACAAACTCCATGTACCCACTACATCAACAACCAAAACACAAAGACCTAATGGTCCTGGATGAAATAGTCTTTACGGCACCTTGCAAATGTGATTCTAGTAAACAACATGAAAGAATGTTTCCAAACTTCAGAGAAACATGTGCAATTGCGCTCACATGTCCAGCAAGGCTTAACAAAATGGAAAGAATTATTTTTGCAAGAGATAACGCTACAACACACAAATTTACAACAGCAAGAGCCATGCTTACAAGTTATTGGAGATAGAAGAATAAATGAGGGATTAATTTCTATCTTGCTTGATCTAATAACTCTAGCTATTAGAAACAAGTGGAATGGAAATGCAATATAAACCAAATTTGGTTATTAGTTTTTTAGTTTTATTTTAGTTTTAATTTTGTAAACCGAACTGACGAACAGGAAGAAATTCCTCTGCTGGGTTACTTTTTTAATGTACTTATACTATTATTACTTTGTAATTTTATGTACTGTTCTCTGGTTAAATAAATAAATAAATAAATAAATAAATAAATAAATATACATACTTTTACGCTATCGAAAAAATTGTGCAGAATACTGGGTATCGAAGATAATCAATTAATATCTTGTGAGGATAAGGAAGAAAACTGTATTATTAGCAGCCGATCCGTGAATCTTGTAAATAGTTTACCTTCTGTACTGATGGCCTATAGTAGTATTTGTCAACCGTACGTGACGGGCGATGTTTATACACGTTTATTGCGAGCTGTACCTCTTCGGCTAAATGCATACACGTATGGTAGCACACAGATTGCAAAATTTCCTTCACCAATGTATGTGCCTTTTGTATCATGCTCATTTCAGTCGATTGAGATAGATATAAGAGATTAACACGGCGATCACGTGCCATTCGACTATGGACTATTGACGGTGACACTTCACTTCAAACATATCAGTTAAAATGTCTTCGTACAGATTTTTACACACTCATTCTTATGAATCATTAGTCTGAATTATCGCTCTTTCAATTGCCGACGACGCAGACAACTATCGAAAATTCTCACTGAGTACAGTACAAGCCGATATCGTCGCTTACCGACCAATCGTTAATATAATTTACCAGTCCGGGAAATATCGAGTATCTGTATTAGGCTAATACTGTATTGAGTGTGCGCGTGCACATATCGCCAACTAGTGTAATACCCGAAGACGCGACTGTGGGGCCTGTGAATAATTTTATGCTATTCACTGTTCAATCAGGTTGACGTATTCTTTAATCAGAAACCTGTTTCGCCACCAAATAATGCCTATCCCTACAGATCGTACATTGAAACGTTGCTTAATTATGGCCTTGCGGCAAAAAATCTCATTTGACGAGTGTTTTGTGGTATGACGACACAGCAGGATTTATGGGAACTTGCAAGATAATAGCAAGGGCCTTGTGAGTCGACGAAATGTTATGACTAATGATATAATTGATATGGTCGGCCATTAGCATTATGACGTCTTCAACCATGATAGACTTTAACTTGGAAGCGTCGAGGTCTGAGTACGACTTGTATGCTCCCGAGACAGTTTCTTGCTTCATGGATTCTGCAGGAATGTATACAGTTAAAATTACCGAAGCAACTCTATTTGTTCGACGATTGTAGATAAACCCATACATTTTATTGACTTACGAGAAAGCTTTCTCCAGAGTAACAGCAAAATACCCACTTATACGTGTAGAGGTTAAAGTAACCATGCACAATGGCGTTCATGGCGAGGCGACAGATAACGTTATTCCCGGTCAATTGCCGATAAGAATCATTATTGGCTTTGTGGGGAATAAGACTTACAATGGCGACAAGAGTCTGAACCCATTCAACTTCAAAAACTTTTATATAAATTTTTTGTGTCTGTACGTGGATGGTGTGCAGATACCCTCAAAGCCTTTACATCCAAATTTTAGAAATGACGGTAGAATGTACGTTGATGCATATCATACCCTATTTTCGGGCACAGGTATGCATATCTTGAATTTGGGGAATGGAATCACATGCGTGGATTATGCCCAGGACTAATGTCTCTTTGCCTTTAACATGACGCCTGATTTATCAGCCAATGAAGATACTCATCGGAATTTAATCAAGATCGGTAGTGTGAGGATCGACGTGAGATACGACGATCCCTTGGCTGCTGCTGTAAATTGCATGATTTATGTTAAGTACGACAATTTGTTGGAGATTGACTCGTCAAGACAGGTTCTTGTCGATTCAAGTGGTTGAAAAAGCGATGATAGGTGGCGCACACATTGATAAATATGCGGACAAAGCGCCTTGTGAGCCAGTTTAGCCACAGATCTCGAAGGAGACGGTCACCATGGATTTGGTAATTGATTTTCAGTGCATTAAAGACAATAGAAACCGTGTGATTCCCGAAGAGGTTGTTATTTTCGCCTTGCCTGGGGACTTTAGCGCGCATTGGATAGTGGTACCAAAATGCAATTGGAGATTTTTACGTTAAGACATTGCGAGGCAGAATAATTGGCTAACTATTAATCATCACGGATTAGGCTGGTACGAAGGAGATATCAGCGTAAAGCAGCTAAATAAGAACTTGGTGGGCATTTGTCAAAGAGCCGGTAAAATATATGTGCGTGGCAAAGAAAAAGTGGCTTTGCTCAACAAATTGACGACACGAACCGTTGTTAATCTCGAATTGGAAAAGAGCTGCCCGTCTTTTAACAAAATTGTCTGGTGCGAAAAGTATTGCCTTCAACACGTTATCAAAACCTACTATTTGAGATATAGCTATGCGCTAACAATGCTTATCGTCTGAGGAATTGGCTAAATTCACACGGCTACAAAAGACAGGATACAATAGAGCCTATATTTGAGCCACCACTGAACCTCTGCGATGAATACGATGGAAATTTTTACATGACTGTCCCAGATAAAATTTCACACTGTGGGAGTGTATCCTGCAGATCGGATACCTCCCAATTGGACGAGACCAGCTGCTCTTGTATTTAATACAGAAGAACATAGGAGGAGTGATATGCCTTGGGTTGCCATATATGTGACAAAAGACGGTACTGGCTTCTACTTTGATAGTTTTGACAACCGGCATCACATTTCACACTATCTGAATCATATACGGAAAAACTGTAAAAAGTTTAAGTGGAATAATGCTCAATTGCAAAGCTATTTTTCTGCTGTGTGCGGGCAACATTGTATAATGTTTTTATATTATATGGCCGCAGGATTGGGTTACACGTGCTTCATGAAGAATTTCTCATCGAACGTGGTAAAAAATAATGCAATTGCAAAAATTTTGTAGATGAGCTGTGCAATATGTAATTTGAACCTAAATGTGCTGGAACAGAATAGTGCCGTACAAGCACCCTACAAAGAGTCTCTCATTGACTTCCCACCAACAGGGCTACTGATTTTGGTGTATAAATAGTTGCTTCTTGAGGCATTGTAACCACACATAGTCTCCGACCGCCTCCGTCGAACAGTCGTCTAATCAATACAGAAGAAGAAGAGGAAAATGGCAACTTCTACTCAAGCATACCACTGTCACCAGCTTCTGCCTATGATGTATGGTCTGAACATCTTTGGAAAGATCATCCTCGTCGGCTTGGAAAATGCTTCTTCTGGTTCAAAAGATTTCCAACCGATTGCACGCATTAGTGGATCATCAGACTTTTCTGGGTTCCGTTTCTCACTCGATGCTAGGGAGGGCCTCAAGCAGCAATTTGAAAATATTAACAAGTATTTTCGGGCGTACAATGAGGAAGAACTGGTGGATCAGCGTATATCGATTTCTGGGTACACCATTAGACACTCTGGGGTACATGATAAGCTACTCCGATAGGGCTTTTGAGTTAATACCTGATGGAGAAGAGGAATCTAATAGCGCTGAAACTGCAAAGAAGCGTTTTCGAAAATCACTTGTATTTAAGCATTTTACCTTTGAGAGGCTAAAAGCTCTCAGCCCATGTATAGATTATAGAATACAATATTTGCTAAGGTATCAAAAGGTATTAATTGCATATTAAATTTACTTGTAAATTTATGTTAAAGATAAAATACAGAACAATAAAAATTCACAATATACTGATTTTAGTAGCGACAACGTAGAGCATGCACTACGATCTATCGATGATAGTTTTGTAAATAATTTAGAAAATTCCTGAAAGGAACTTAATGTTCATATGGCAACCGAAGACGTATATATCGTCGTGTATGAATTTGCTAACTTATACTTACTGTGTCTATTTACATTCTTAAATGAATCTGTACATAAATAACAATAATGGCAATAAATGTTGTTAAAAATATTTATCAATCTATTTTTTGACTACTTACCTTGTACTACCCTCAACCTATCCAATCTTCTGTCGCACTCAGTTTATCATTATATATTGGAATTATTTATTTATCTTGAAATCATGCATTAATAATAACTGCTTTTCTATATAAAAGTCAATATACTTACACTAGTTTTTTTTTTTTTTTTTAAAGGGGAACTCTTTATGTTCGTTAGTTTAGGGTTTGGTCCTCCTCGTCGAGACCTTGCTGCAGGCCCTATTTCTGCGGATGATGAGGTTGGAGGAAGCGGACAAATAAATGCTCGACCTGTACAGAATAAATCTTTATTCAGTAAACGTTGATACAATATCCGAGGCCAACGGCTGCTCGTTACGAGCGTTCGAGCGGTACTGGCCGTTTCGCGTCTCTTCTCTCTCCTTCTTCTTCCTTCCCCCACTCTTCTCTACAATGGCGAGAATGAGCGCACAGTCCCTACACGCTCCTCCCCAAGTGTTAACGATACAAAAAAAACTTTTCATTTTCTTAATATTATACTAGCGCGTAATGGAAGCGCAATCGTGAACAAGTACATCAGGTACGAAGCTTTGGCAACGGTGCCTTACAAAATACGACTTAAAAACTAACTTAATTCTTAATCTTTGTGTCAAACGTGACCTTTCTCTTCGCGTACGTTCTGAGCTGCTGTCTAACCGGTTCGCCGTTTGGTGTAACTACTGCGGTTTTCGGAATGTCCTCCGGAGCGACAGGGAACTGGTGGACAGGTTGTAATGCCTCAGGAGATCAGCTCCTATAATCGGGTACGGAACCGCGGCGATGCAAAAATTCCAAGGCATCGGGCGACGGAGCCCGAGGTTTAGTGTACGACATGACTTGCCGTACGTATTAATGCGCGACTCGTTGGCCGCGAACAGTTTAAGCTCGGTGGGGGCCGCTTAGCTTCGTCGTCTACTGGCAGAAGCGAGATATCTGCCCCGGAGTCGACGAGGAAACGGAGGCCTGAGTCCCGATCGCGAATAAAAAGACGGTTTCCTGCTGCCTGACCTTCCACGCCCGTCGATGCTAGAGAAGGCCGCGTTAATTTTCCGCGGGTATAAAATCGTAAGTCGACGGTGCCGCGCAACTATGTGCCCTTCCGCCGAATTTCTTATGCTTCCAGCAAGGTCTGGAAGCGCGATCGTCATTTTCTGGAGCTTTATGACCCTTAACTGAGGGATCTAGCACGAGTGCGCATTTGCACGATACTTCTAGCTAGCCGATCGACTTTCGCTCTTAATGCGGCTAGATTTAGCGAGACACGCTGAATCGATGGCCCCTTCTGGGCTGATGCCGCCGGTCTATCCACGCTACATGGCGCGTAACTCGTCCCCGAGCTATTAGTAGCTTCCACTACCTGGTACGCAAGTTCCGCTAGCCTTTACAGTTCCTCTACATTGCGGATGATGAGGTTGGAGGAAGCAGGGAAATAAATGCTCGACCTGTACAGAATAAATCTTTATTCAGTAAACGTTGATACAATGTCCGAGGCCAACGGCTGCTCGTTACGAGCAAGAATGAGCGCGCAGTCCCTACAATAGGCAGACACGTGTCTCGCCCTTTGTGGGACTCTCCTGTTTAAATGTCAGGCATACCCACTAAAACTCCTCCGCCATGAAAACACGTGGCAGTTGTTTTCCCTCCCCTCCGGCACCGCCGTGAGGCATTACTTAGGAGGGGGGTGCCTTTCCTCAATAACTTTGACTCTATTGCCGCGGCAACTGATACTGCCTTCCGTCGCCCATAGTTCCAATCACTAGGTCCGACTGCTGTCCCCGTGTCTCCGCTGTAGAAAACACTGTGCGTGGAGTTTGCATATATTCATGGTTTCTTGCTCCATCAGCTGTTGAGTTGGTCACCGTAGTCGTTGTCGTGGTGACTGAAGTCATCATTGGACATGGTACCTCCACTGAACCTGGCATCCTGTCCCTTGCGACCAGCGCATCTACGCTGCTCGATAGTGCTGTGCTTTCCGTCCTCGGAAACTGTTCTTGCTCTACAGCAGCCGTCATGATACTTATATTATCTTGTCCCGTATTCTGACATGCTGTTAAAGGCATATCTTTTCTGTGATCTTGCGCTGAACTTGATGCCAGTGGGGAAAAACTCGGTAAATTCGTATTGTCGTATATTTCTCCGGTGCCCCCGTGCATTCTACACAGTATTTCTCCGCATGTCCTGTCGCTGAACTTCACCGCCTCTACCAACTCTCCGAGCTTCTGTTCTCGACGAGCGCTCAACGCCCGCTCGTCTATGCCTATCTCTGTATACGCCACAAAGTCCGCTGCCGTATAATCTCCACGCAGTCGCCTGTAAAGCCTGTCTACCTTAGCAAATTTCGTGCCTGTCGTCAATAATTCTAACTTACTTAATACGTTATCGGTGCTTTTCACCACCTGACTGCATTATCCACATTTGGATCGCCAATCCTACGTTTATATCGAACATCGCCTCATCCCTGGATACCATCTTGCTATTTCTGTTTTTAACACGATAAAATTAATTTCGCTCGCGCTGGTGGAAAATTTCGATCTTATTATGCAAACACCAAAAAAAAAAAATTTATTTGCTTGAATCATGCGTAGTGTCGCTAACAAAATACACGACCGAGAACAAGAGTAAAAAAATTTTTTTTTTTTAAACACTCTAACCGCTTTCAGTTGCATTATCCTTATAATTTTATTTGCTTTCTCAACGCACTCAACCATGCGATTTCGCCACTGAAAGGGTATATCCTACTCGAATCGAAATTCGCCACCTCAGAAAAAAAACGCCGGCCAATGTTCGTACGATCCATCTAACGCTGTAATCGACTCGGCATTCACACAATTTAAAATTCGTATTTAGAGTTATCTACTCCGATTTTAAAATTAAAATCACTAAACAATTATGAAATTAAAATTTTTTGTCTAATTTTTAAAATTTTTCCGATTGTCATCGAATTATTCTGATGAGCTAAAAAAAAAACAAACTACAAAAGCAAATCACAACAAAAAAAAATTTTAATCGGCAGACATGCTCCACAATCTTGCTTGGTGATGCGAACGCAATACTAATCACCAATTTAAGCGCCTGCTCCAATTTATGCATAAGCCAACGATCGTTAGACGCTTTAAACTTTAACTTTGAACTATACTCGTTCAAGACATCTTTGTCAACCTACACAAATCTACTAACCAACAAAACAACCTTTCCGTTTCAACAAAATTAATTAATCAATAAGAACAACAAAAAAAAATATACTTTTCTTTTATTTTTAAAACAAAACAACAAAAAAAATTTATTTCATTCTCTTAAAAAATGATTTATAACAATTCCGAATTATTATTATTCACGATAGTTGTTAATCATTTATTTTAACGCAACAGTAATTGTTATATTATCCAAAACCGGAAAGGTACACAATATCTTAACCGTCTAAACCTCGTTTGCGAGACACGCTCGCTACTCGTTGCGATTATCGCCTTAATTTTTAAATCATAATTCGCGAGTCGGAAAAATATAATATTCTACGCTACATTATTTCTTATAAAGCGCTGTATTCCGAAATACTCCGACTACACTGTCTCCGCGTTTGTTTACATGTTCGTCCTCGCAAAACAGTAAGTCGCCGCGCGAAATTATTTCCTATGTGCCTGAGTGCGATAGACGATCGAAATATAATATTTCGACGCACACTCACTAAGGCGTTATTTTGAATTTTAAATTTCATTTTCCCAACGTTTAACCTGTGGGTTATTTTGTTAAGGGCGCCTATTATGTAACGGGGAATTTATCTTCGCTCATAATGAGATTTACCGGATCTCATATACGCATCGTAATATGCGGTCATTCGCCTGTGCTGCAGGTAATCTGCGGGCTCAGCACATCGAGTCTAGCATGAGATGATGGTTTACGTTGGGGCCGAGTGTTGCTCCGAAACACTCGCCCGTCAGGAGCTCTGCCTCTCGCCGATTTCCTAGAAGTCGCGAGCACAATACACGAACGAATACGGACGGGAAACAAAGCAATACGCCGTGATAAGGATGAAATAGATATATTCTAAAATACTGGCTTTACACTAGACTTCGCTCCTGCGAAGTCGCATTCGGTGCTCGCGGAGAGAGAGATGTCAAGAGCTAGCCCTTACATTGCGTTGCTTAGCCATGTTCCAAAGCGCGGGAACGGCGCCTCGTCTGCCCTGTCGTGGACGGTCGCTTCTCCCGCTGCTAAGTGCACCACATGTAGGACGCTCGTATGGCGCTGGGCACAATCTGCACCAGCACGCACTCACTCTCTCACTGCACACACACACGATTCGGGCTTTCACCTTTCGGTGTTCGCGCTGCACACTACCGCTTTTCGCGCTAGTTCACGTCTGGCGTGTTTCGATAATCGAGCGTCTCTAATCATCCGCGGCGCTCTCACGGCGTGCGGGGTGGGCCAGTGCTCTCTCTCTCTCTATTTCTCTCTTACCTACACATGCGATCTCGCCCCCTTCTCTCCTCTCCTCGCCGTTCACACCTGTAACATCTGTATCATATTAATACTAATACATTTATACACATTCTGGAGAGAGAGAGACTCGTAACGGAGGAATTGCCCGTTACAATAGAGAGAAACAGTAAAAGTTGTAGTGGGAGCAGAAAGTTTGACTTCCATGTAGTGCACAAAATGCGAAGTCAGCAACCAAAAGAAAAACTCTGTTTCACACTTCGTACAGAACCGAAGGTCTGAAAAAAAGTAACCCCGGAAACAACAGATTCATGCTGATATAATCGATGAACTATATAAATTAATTAATTAAATGGATTTAAATAAACAATTAATAATTACATAAAATTATTAAGACAAAAAGAATACTTGACAGTTTCTCAATTGATTTCGTAACTTTCTTTAGTTTAAATTAGCCATTGACTTAAATGGAAAAATTATCTAAATAAATAAAGAATTGATAGTATTTAATTAAAACTCAAGTTAAATGTGGTTTTTTATTGGAAAGAAAATCAATTGATTTAATTTTATTATGATTTTGTAAAATATGAAAAAAATTAAAAGTAGTGTAAGAAAAAATTTTAGAATGAAATTAAATGAATGAGAGAAAATAATAATGAAAGAGAACAAATAATAATAAAGATTTATTAAAAAAAGTGATAGTAGAATGTTAACAATGAAGAATAGAACATATATTTTTTTAATCAATTATTGATAAAATAAATGAAAAACAGAAATGGTTCTATTTGTACCAATAAGTAACCAAAGAAAAGTCATTGTCCCATAGTACGAATTATTATGTCCTAGTGTATAACCATAAAATTCGTAACTGAATGAAAATAGTTTCTGCCGTATTTTTTATTTTCTAATGAAGTAAAAATGTAATTAAAATTAAAAAATGTAAAATAAAACAACACTGTTTACTATCGTCACTCTCACTCTAAAATTATTCCTGCTCACTACAAAAATATTATAATCTTATTCTGAAATATCGTATATACACTGAGATATTATAAAATGAAAATTTAATTATTGTGAATTAACTCTAATACATTTTTCTAAATAATGTGATTACTTGACTTAAAAATTACTTTTTTGCAGGTAAAGCTTTGACTCAACTGGATATATCCCAAAATTCTTTAGTATCAGTTCCATCGATAGCTTTGAGAACACTTCATCAATTACTAATTTTAAATATTAATCATAACAAAATAAATGTTATTCATAAAAAAGCTTTCGAAGGTTTAGACACATTGGAAATATTAACACTCTATGAAAATAAGGTTTCTTTAATCGAACTCGATGCATTTAGAGGACTTGATAAGTAAGTTTAATAAATATATTTCAAAAATTACTTATTTCTATATTACTACTTACTATTTACAATATCGCGAAACTTTGCGACAACGTTCTGTGGTAGTAGGGTACTAAATAATATTAATTATGCAATTACCGAAATTGCTTCAAGAAGTAGTTTTGCATTTGTGAGAATTGCATATTAAAGTTCTTTCACACTAGAAAAGAAAGAAAAAAAAATTTAATAAGAGCTGCTGGTGTAATATTTAAATATCTGAAAAGCTCCTTACCGTTATTGAAATACGTTAAATAGTTACATGACATACAGACAACTACTTTGAGATAGACTGGAGAAGTACAGCAGTAATGACTGATTGTTAAGGTTATAATTGATTAAGTATCTTCACATCTTATCTTTTTATTTTATGGTCACATAATCGAAAAACGTAAGTAATCGTGTCGGTGAGCATTGTTGTCGCTTGTAGTCTAATGGTAAATATTTTCATAATTTTTTCTGCGTATTGAAGTATTTCTGGAATGTCATACTAAATTACTTTTACTTTATAGAAGATTTCCTGTAATGAGAAGAGCATTGTCCATGTTGTAGTAAAAATAAATATGTCCGTTTGAATATTCGTTATTTTAGAAAATGTAGCCTAAATCTTGATCAATCGAGCCTGTTTTAGGAGATAAGTTAGTGTTCATTCTGTAAAAAAGTATATAAAATTTGTTATTAATAATTAAACTTTAGCAAACTTATGTGGGAAATTTTTTTGACCAAAAAGCAATATTATAAGTACTATAAGTAGTTACATGGGCACTCTAGAGCGTCATAACAAACTTGACCTTGAGACAAGGTCAATAACAAGGTCAAATTTCTTCTGACACGCGAGAGTACCCCATGCAATAGAAATGCACGCATATGCACAAATGCGAGAGGTAGAGGGAAGGGGAGAGAAAGAGAGAGAGAAAGAAAGAAAGAAAGAAAGAGAGAGAGAGAGGGAGAGAGAGAGAGAGAGAGAGAGAGAGAGAGAGAGATTGACTGATTGATAATATTTTATTGGGAGTAGATAGTATAAAAAAATAAAAACTTTTAAAATTTTTAAACCAAAGATTCAAAACATAACATAAAAATGTGGAATTTATTTTTAATTTAAAAGAGAATTTGGTTGCATCTAGTGCCTCTAGAAAAATAAGCTAATATCCCAGTGGTACAGCGGTGGTGTGGTATTGGAGCGTCGCCCTCAGCTCTCGATGTGGTCTATCGTGGATGCGTCCGGTGGAGGCCCTCGTTTATGGCCCCTGCCCTCAGTCTTCTAGGTCACAGTTCATGGTGTAGGTTAGCCTTATAACTTACGACGTTGATGGTGTGAATTTAAGTTTAAGATGTTGGACGTCGTGAGGGTAAGCGACTTTCGCCGAGCTTCCGTGTTGGAGATGCATACGTAAGGGCACTAGGAGGCAGATGGCTAAAGGAGCAAGCATGCGCGTCAACGTTCTTTCGCTAGAAATTGACGGCCAAGTGCGCTGGATTGCGATGCGCCAGGATTTTAAACGGAAGTAAACCTATGAACAGCTCATGGCGTCTGGCTGCAGAGAGCAAGCCAAGGCTAATGCAGTGTACAGTGACATGTCCACGATGAGAAATATTGCACACGCGTATTAATCCGTTAGCGCTGAAAAATGTAAAATTTCACCTGTCATATCAAGAGTTATGAATCACATAGAAATCATTATAAATGATAGGGGATATTTAAAATAAAAAATCGACAAAAATTTCGGGGATTTCTGACTTTGTAATTTTTTATTGGGCTGAAAATGCACTTAAAATTATCCAAAACATCAACCAAGGGTGCACATCAACCTATAGATTAACTTTAGGAACGACTTTTTTCCGACTTGAAGAAGACATATAATTTTATCCGTTCAATATTCTTCAAGAATTACACGGAGGTTTTTGAGGTCGCTGATTACTGTTACGTCTAGAGAGCCTAAAGAAGAAGAAAATAGACTTGAGTTGCACACGATTAAATTGACTCGTCAGTGACGGAAAATTGACTTGAAAATAAGAGTTTCCCCAGTTTGCGTCGAGCGCACCGATGGGCGGCAATAATTTAATAGGCGTAGATATGTAAAGAGTTCAATTGGAAATGATAGTGCACGGGGTGCATAGCTTACTTTGATTTAATCCCAGGAAGCCGAGTGAATGTAATGTCGCTAGGCGTGTTCCCTATGCTACTGTAGATCTTCCTTCTGTCCAATAGGTGTGGCTTGCAGAGAGCGAAACGCGCGCGCGATTGATTAACATAAATTGATAAATTGCTTTATTTACTACTTTAAAATTGGTTACAATAATCGATTACAATGAGTTAGTTTCAATATTAAACGCTCGATACAAGTAAAGTAAAATATAAAAATGTCTAACTGCGACTTATAGATTGAGTAGCGCGGAGACAAAGTGTTACTTCCACAATACCGGAATAGATAAGAGAGCGATCGTAGTCGCGTCTCTCCTTTTATAGTTCTTCAGACCGGATACCTAGAGGAAGATAACATAGACGTGGAACTTCGGGAAAAGGGGAGGGTGAATATGAGATAAGGGGTCCGGGTATGTGAAGGCACAAAGGTGCGTTTGAATCTTGGCTGATTGGTTAGTCGTCCTAACGTTACTACCATATATGGTCATCATTCTTCGGTGCTGGCTAAAAATGCTGGTGATATCCGGTGGTGGCGCGTTTTCCTTTGTACTCGAACTGCGTAAATTCATAACTCGTTGCTAGGCTGTACTTGATGCTTGCGCCGGCGAATCAAGGAAGTATGCCTGTCTTGTCTCGGCCGAAGGTTGTAGGTAAGTAGGAGTTGCTTAGGAAGTTACCCTTGATGAGGTAGAGTGTATGGCAGTTGGTACGGCAGTGACCTTCCTTGTCAGCTGTTGGTACCTCAGTTGAGATGTGGCGTTGCGTCTTTCGGTGAGTTCCGCAAGACGCGACATTAGGAATCTGTCCTCGGATTTTTCAAATACAAGATGGCGGTTCCAATAAGGCTGACAAAAATTCGAATAAAGCCTCGAAATTGGATGAAAATTGGTTAACCGGGGTGTTTCAGGACGCTATATACAAATCAATCTTCAGATTTTCAAATTCAAGGCGGCGGATCCATAATGGGGATCGAAAATCCGAAAAGGACTAGAAATTGGGTGGAAATCGGTTAACTGGGGATTTTGAGGTCGCTGATTACGAATGCATCATCAGATTTTCACAATTTTTGCTTAAATATGATCTTATTCTTTCCGTAACCCGGTGACAACCTCGTGGGCGTGGAAAAATTCTGTCTTTTTCGGGATACTTAATTATAGTGAGTCTCATTGCCCCTAATTGTTCGGGGTGCTTGATTGCGGTGAGTCCTCTTGTCTCTCATTGTTACTCAATTTATGAGTGTTCTTTTTTCATGCCTTGTCCACAATAATATAATTCACATCCTTCGCAAAGAAGGTATGTCCTCACTGGACATTTTGAACAGCATGTCTGTTTACTTTGTCGAAATGTTTTGTAGAATATAACTTTTAGCTATCGAAAAGAATTATTTTGTACCTACCATACTTTTACGATCATCACATGCATTGAAAATCACAACCGAATTGACTATAGCTACTTAAATGAGTTCCATGAATACTACCGATGTCTACTTTTTCAAATGGATACTTGGTATCACATTGTTACAATGTCCATCTTGTAAATCAACGCCGCGTATGTATTGATTACAAATATCAAATGCTTGCGGGAATGGTATATCAATTTTGTATTTTGATTTTGAACTGTACCGTCTTGAATCTAGCATTGGAGTCACACCTGCAGCTGTGGAGACTATCGATACTAGTTTTAAATCATTACAGTGATATAATATATTCCACTATTTTTATCGTGTTTTACCACATAACTTTCCCGAGGTAACTTTTTACCGATGATTTTCTCTAATAGTTCCCATGCATTTCCACCTGTGTTTATATAAATGTACTATCAGATCCAAGCTATTAAAATAGTTATCAAAGTATAAATGAACCTTAAGAATCGTCTCTGCAACTGTCCTTTCAGAAAATGGTTTCAATAAATTCATAACCACGCGAGGACTCAATACACATTGACCCAAATTGACACCGATCGACGATTTTTATCCCAAAACATTTCAGTTTCCCTCGTATAAATTGTTTCAGTGAAGTTCGTACATATGATTTGGCCATCAGTTCGTCGGTTGACAGAGCAGTCCTCCAGATGCCAAAATGTAGAATATTGTTTTGAAATATAGTAAGTGTTCGCGCCTTTTCTATTTTGACTAAGGTACTTGTAGTTTATATTTCGCGCCTGAACGTGGCGCTAGCAGCGCGGTTCCGCTCGCGTCGGGTCAAAAAGAGTCAGTCTAGCTGCAACTGTTCTGAAGGCTGCACGCTTCGAAGCCGTTAGCGAAATGTTGCAATCGCGCACATTGCAATTTAATTACAGCGACATTCCATGTATCAATAAAGTGTTTTATTAAGTTTAATTTAGTGTAGTTCCTTTAATTATCCCGATCCAATACTAACGCCGGACGAGACGCTATCTCGCAGGCAGCGAGCCAGCTTACTTCGCTCGACAATTTCAAGAAGAGCTGATCGCTTAAACATGGTCCTTCGAGCCGGATAGGATTTATCTACACTAAAAGATTCAAAGCTTTCGTACAAAAGGTGTGATAATGGTGCGCGCGTGCACTACCGTGACCGTGAGCAGTGTAATTGAAAAATCGCCATTTTTTATTTTTTCTCATAACGACGAAGGTGCGGCGTCACCAGTTTTGACGGCCATTTTGTTTCTTTGAAAGAGCCAACACGACGCTCAGCAGCAAAAGCCGCCTTCCGCTAGAAGCGGCCCCTGCGATCAAAAATTCAACAACAAAACCAAATCCGAAGAGCTTGCTGCTCATGACCGCAAGACTTCACAGCGTATCTCTCTCTACCTCGCTAAAGTAGATACCTACCATTACGACGCAGCAAGGTGAGGCATCAATAAGGTTCGAGAGAGCGCTACTCTCTCAATCAGCCTTGCTCTCCCGCTTGGCAGCAGTGTCGCGGCGTTGTGTATGCCCCTCGTTAACCTCTCTCTCTCGCACGCATCAGTGTGTGTTTTCTGTCCTGACTGTCTTGATCCAGATCAAAGCTCCAAGAAATCGAAATCAAATAATACTCAGCAAAATAAGCAAACTAAATCTGTATTCTCTCATCACACAGGAAAAGCCCCTCCCACGAAGAAAGTAGCAAGCTGTCAATACTGCGAAGGAGGGCACTCAATCCATAAATGCTCCAACTACGCTGGTTTGTCCACCGAGCAACGCCGACACTGGGTACGAGAGCAAAGCAGATGCTTCAACTGTTTGAGCAAAAGCCATAGATTCGCCGCCTGCTCGTCCACTTACAGGTGCCAAGTTTGTCAAGAAGCTCACCATACGACGCTGCATAATTCACCACCAACACCCTTGGAAAGCAGCGATTCTGCTTCAGGAGGAGTTTCTATAACAAAGATGTCGCATGTTACTTCAATGGAAGGCCACACCTTTCTCGCCACGGCTCAAGTTAAAGCGGTTTCGCCAAAGGGTCAATCTATGTCTATCCGTGTACTGATAGACACAGCCTCTGAAGGCTCCTTCGTATCCGAACAAGTAGCGCAAGCATTGGCTCTTAAAAAGAGGCCAGAGCGAATGTCAGTGTTCGGCATGGGTGAAGTTCTGACAGCTCACTCATCCAGTACAGTAATTCTATTATTACAGTTTATACACAACGCTAATAACTCTGTTGTTTTCCCAGCTTCCGTCGTCGCTAAAGTCTCCTCGCTGCTACCCAAGCACACGGTGAAAAGAGATCGTTGGCCTCATCTACAGGGTCTTCCGCTAGCCGACCCGGCATTCACCGTCTCGGGCCCGGTCGACTGCATCATTGGAGCTGAGATGTACCCCGACATCATCGTTGAAGGTCTACGCAAAGGCCTGTCAGGGGCACCAATAGCTCAGCACTCAATCTTCGGCTGGATGGTCGTTGGCCCTTACAGCGACAATAAAGTCAAGTCGCAGAGGAAGGTCAAATCCTTCCACATAACAAAGCAGCCCCGTCCTTTGGGCGAGCAGCTCCGCTCATTCTGGGAGCTAGAGGAAATTCCAACCTCTCCTGCGCGCACATTAGCTGAGGAAGAGTGTGAAAACCATTTTTTACGCACTCATAAGCGGGATGAGTCTGGTCGCTTCACCGTTCGTTTACCCTTTATCACATCGCCGAGTCTACCAGGCTCACATGCCATCGCTCAACATAGATTGCTGTCCGTCGAAAATGGTTTCTCAAAAAATCCCTCGTGTCAGAAGGCCTATACTAACTTCATACACGACTACGAGTAACTTGAACACATGGCGAGGATTAGCAACCCTGATCACAATGGAGGCGCATACCTCCCCCACCACGCCGTACTTCCGCAGGCAGGAAGAAAACTACGCGTCGTTTTCAATGCCTCGCAGCAAGCTAGCAACGGAAAATCGCTCAACGATTATCTTCACGCCGGCCCAAAACTACAATAAGACATAACCACGATTTTGCTACGCTGGAGGTTAGGTCATTTCGCATTCATTGCCGACATCGTTAAAATGTTTCGGCAAATCAGCATACAAGAAGCGGACATACGGTGGCAACGGACACTTTGGTGTGCTCGGCCCGAAGATCCAATTCAGAGTTACAATCTAGTAACAGTTACGTATGGAACCGCCTGCGCGCATTATCTAGCGTTACGTGTTCTGCAGCAGCTAGCTCAGGAGGAAGAGAATCAATTTCCTCTAGTCGCTGAGATTCTGCGACGGAGCATGTACGGAGCATGTACGTCGATGATGCTCTGGTTGCATGTGACACCGAAGAACAAGCCAAGGAGGCACAGACGCAGCTTATTGGTATCATGCAGGCAGCCGGCATGCAGTTGAATAAAGGGTCGTTTAACTGTCCGAGTCTATGCATCGATGGCTCAAGTAGATCAATATCTGAACGTCTTTTCGATAAAGACTTGCAAGTGTCTACCCTCGGGCTTCGTTGGACGCCTGCGCTAGATACGTTTAGCTACCGAAGTGCGTCCAGTATAGAAAGCAATGTTGTCACGAAGCGCCACATTCTCTCGGAAGTGGCTCGCATCTACGATCCCATCGGATGCATTTCTCCAATAACAGTCAGAGCAAAAATGTTGATCCAACAGTTGTGGCTTTTAGGGCACGACTATGATATACCGGCGGATGAAGCCACGAGTCAAGCTTGGAGAAATATAGCTTTAGAGCTGCCTCAACTTCAGGACGTAGCCATACCTCGATGGCTTGGCCTGTTCAAATCTACTTCCTACAAGCTGCACGGATTCTCCGATGCCTCGGAACGAGCTTACGCAGCCGCAGTCTATCTCGTCAGCGATGATGCTAAGCCGACCCCTGATGTACCTCTGATTGCAGCAAAAACCAAAGTAGCTCCAGTGAAGGCCGTCAGTCTGCCACGACTCGAGCTATGTGGAGCGCTGCTGTTGGCCCAACTCACGGCTAAGGTATTATCCGACTGACTCTGAAATTGTTCTTGCATGGCTGCGGGCTCACCCGTGTGCATGGAAATCATTTGTCGCAAACCGAGTAGGAGAGATCCACAACTTCATACCTGACGCCCAATGGGTACATGTACCCTCTAAGCAGAACCCCGCTGATATTGCGTCTCGAGGCTGCTCCCCCTCTGAACTTCTCAATCACTCGTTATGGTGGCAAGGACCCCCTTGGATAGCTACGCCGAATAATTACCCCGTCGCCAACCCCAAGAGCCCGGAGACCACTGTAGAACGCAGAGCCACGAAAATCTGTCTTGTGACAATTCCAAAGGACACCAGGGATGCGCTACTTCAAAGATTTTCTTCACTTAATAAAGCTCATAGAGTACTCGCCTACTGCCTACGCTTAAAGCTAGCTCGGGAAAACAGACCGAGTACCACAGTTCTTTCGGCAATCGAAATCACGTCCGCGCGAACTGCAATTGTTCGGGCGGTCCAAGAGGAATATTTTAGTTTGGAAGTCAGAGCATTAAGAGACACAGACTCTATCAAGAAGAGCAGCACGTTAGTGCGCCTGCATCCTTTCCTAGACGAGCAAGGACTCTACTGAGTAGGAAGACGCTTACACAACGCCCATATTAATTACACCGAGAAACATCCACTCATAGTTCCAAAGAACTGTCGCTTAACGGAATTATTGATTGTCGATGCGCACCGCACTACGTTACACGGCGGCCCGCAACTTACTCAGAGTTACCTGGTGAGGTCCTTTTGGATTCTCGAATCTCGTAGCAAGATACGTCAACTATTGAAAGACTGTGTTACATGTACACGCTTTCAGGGCAACACGAAATGTCAGCTGATGGCTCCACTGCCGGAAGCCAGGGTCACACCTGCAAGACCATTTTCGGTGACTGGCCTTGATTACGCTGGTCCCTTTCACCTGCGAACCGCTAAGGGAAGAGGGCAGCGCTCCTACAAAGGGTACGTAGCAGTCTTCACGTGTCTAGTTACACGAGCAGTACACCTTGAAATAGTGTCCGACTACACTACGAAAACCTTCTTATTAGCCTTTCGCCGCTTTATTGCGCGTCGTGGACTCTGCGGTCGGATTCTTAGTAATAGGGGCACCACGTTTCAAGGAGCAGATCACGAACTACAAGCACTCTTCAAAGAAGCATCTACATTTAGCAATGAGATTGCTGCAGCTATCGCTAACGACGGCATCAAATGGGATTTTAACTCACCGAAAGCACCTCATTTCGGCGACCTATGGGAGGCAGCCGTGAAGTCATTCAAGGCACACCTAAAACGAGTCGTGGGAGACACTAAGCTCACTTTTGAGAAGTTCAGCACGATAGCAGCGCAGATAGAGGCCTGCCTAAACTCCCGTCCGCTTAGTCCTCTTAGCACAGATCCTCGAGATTTCACGGCTCTCACTATGGGCCATTTCCTTATTGGAGCGGCCCTTCTCTCGCCACCGGAGTCCTTTACTGAAGAAAACATCTCATCGGTCGCTCGGTGGCGCTATGCAATTCAGATGCGCAACAATTGTTGGCGTCACTGGCATAAAGAAATCTTACATATGCAAGTGCGTCAAAAATGGCTCGACCTTCAACCCAGTCTTGTAGAAGGAGACCTCGTACTGCTGACAGACGACCAGCTGCCACCGCTAAAGTGGCCTTTAGCTCGAGTCATCCAGCTTCATACCGGGCCTGATGATCTGACTAGGGTCGTGACCCTCCGAACTCCAACGACAACTCTACAACGGCCTGTTACCAAAGTGATTCGACTCCCAGTCAATGAAGCTTCCTCGCAACAGTATGCCCATGGCGGGCAGACGACTACTAGACGGTGATTTGCAGTGATTCAACGTGTTAAGAAGATTAAGACATTTTTTCAAGATTAAATATTTTGTTTCCTTGCATTTATAGGAATCTCTTTAATTTCTCATTGCGTTATTGTAGGCTTAGATCCTAATAGCTTTCGCTGTACTTCATAGAAATATTTCTTGTTACCATTGATTGCTCATGTACATGCACAATCGGTGCGTTTCAGTTATTATTTTTTTCTTTCTTCTTTCCCTTTTTTTTTCTTCGGTGCTTGCGGCATCGAGACGGGCAGTATGTTCGCGCCTTTTCTATTTTGACTAAGGTACTTGTAGTTTATATTTCGCGCCTGAACGTGGCGCTAGCAGCGTGGTTCCGCTCGCGTCGGGTCAAAAAGAGTCAGTCTAGCTGCAACTGTTCTGAAGGCTGCTTCGAAGCCGCTAGCGAAATGTTACAATCGCGCACATCGCAATTTAATTACAGCGACATTCCACGTATCAATAAAGTGTTTTATTAAGTTTAATTTAGTGTAGTTCCTTTAATTATCCCGATCCAACACTAACACCGGACGAGACGCTATCTCGCAGGCAGCGAGCCAGCTTACTTCGTTCGACAATTTCAAGAAGAGCTGATCGCTTAAACGGTAAATAATTCACGGTACCACCAACATTTATCATTAGGATTATTATTATCAGACTTTGAATATTTCAATTTCTATTTTATATTTCCAAGTATTTCGTTTCATCGCCGAAGAAACCACCTCACACGGTAAAAATGGATCTTTCGACCAGTAATCTCTTTGAGACTTCCATTTATTGAAAAAACTTACCATTAGAATTGCTAAATATGTTTTTAGCTCATGCATTTGTAAGTACAAATCATTTTCTTTACTGGCATTACTAATATGTTGCTTCATTTATGTAGAAAAAAATTTTTCGAAAAGTAGTAACGGTTCACTTTCTCTTATTTTTTTCGGAGTAGAATCGTTCAATAGAATTTTATCTTCAAAATAGCTACAATATTTTTTTTCTCCATCCTTCTATTTGAATTGATGATCCTTTTCAATTTATCTTGGTATTACTCATAAACTTTACCATAAGTGACGCCTGATAATATACCATCAAGGGAATTATCTCCATCTGAGCAACCAGAATCATCTGGATTCAGGTTAGCCACCATTTCGTCTTCATTCGATGTGTATACTTCAGCCTCAACTTCTGGGGCGATATTTATTTTGGTTCGTTTTCAAGACATTTCGGAAATGATGTACATACCTTGTATGAAGGAACTTACAGAATAAAAGAAATAATTCTGTTACAGAATTTCGGAAACTACCAATCAATATGAGAAATATTTTTTATGATTGAAAATGTATAAGACAGTCTACTAAACTTACCGTGAAGAGAATAGTATGAGAACTACTATCCAGAAAACGAATAGCAAGTTGATGAAACATGCGTGACATTGACAAAAATGAACTACTAGTATCGAGATAAATTTCTGTTTACTTATCCATCTAAAAAATGAGAATCTAGAAAAATATTCGTTATATCGGAATTATTAGTATAAAATATTTAAAATGGTCATTAATAATGTGAATTTTAATTAGATTAACATTATTGTAAGTCACAATGAAATAGAACCACATTTTGATGCTGAATGTAGTTGACTTAGGTACATTGGATCCACCATCTTGAATTTCAAAGGATGTGATTTATCTTATTGTGGACAATGCATGAAAAAAGAACACTCATAAATTTAGTAACAGTGAGAGGTAAGGGGACACACTATAATCAAACAACCCGAGTAGTGAAAGGCATGGGAACTCACTATAATGAAGTATCCTGAACATTAAGATGCAAATGGACTCACTATACTCAAGTACCCCAAAAGAGACTGTATTTTACAACTTCCACGTTGTTGTCTCCTGGTTACGTAAAGAAGAGGATCATATTTAAGCAAAAAACGTGAAAATTGGATCCGCAATGTTGAATTTCGGAAATCTGCCTTCTTGAATTTTGAAAATTTATTTATTTATTTATTTAACCAGAGAACAGTACATAAAATTACAAAGTAATAATAGTATAAGTACATTACAAAAGTAACCCAGCAGAGGAATTTCTTCCTGTTCGCCAGTCCGGTTTACAAAATTATAATTAAAATAAAACTAAAACTAAAACCAAACTAGAACTAAAACTAAAACTAAAACTAAAACTAAAAAACTAATAACCAACTTTGGTTTATATTGCATTTCCATCGCACTTGTTTCTAATAGCTAGAGTTATTAGATCAAGCAAGATAAAAATTAATCCCTCATTTGTTCTTCTATCTCCAATATTTTGTAAGCATGGCTCTTGCTGCTGTAAATTTGTGTATTGTAGCGTTCTTATCTCTTACAAAAATAATTCTTTCCATTTTGTTAAGCCTGGCTGGATATGTTAGTCCAACTGCACATGTTTCTCTGTAGTGTGGAAATATCCTTTCATGTTGTTTACTAGAATCACATTTGCAAGGTGCCATGAAGACTATTTCATCTAGGACTATTAGGTCTTTGTGTTTTGGTTGTTGATGTAGTGGGTACATGGAATTTGTATGTTGTTGTATCCCTCTTATTTCTCTATCGAAGTACAAAATTGCTTTGTTAGCTCCTAAGTAGTTGATGTCTCCATATGTCATTCTAATATTACTTGAATTTATTTTTTGAAGTCCCGGAGCATTTGATGGTTTTCCGGTTTGTGTTTTTAAATTATTTATTTAAGCCATATTACTTATCTTGTCGATTAAGTCTGCTATTGGTCTGAACTGTAAAATAGTTTGATTTTGATTTGTAATTATTGTTTCTTTAATGAAATGTAAGTGTTTAATTCCCGCTACTTTCGGATAATTACAGGAGTCACAATTTATTTTGGATTTTGGTTGTGTTGTTTTTGTGTCTTGTTTTTAACTATTTATGATTTTGATGATTTCTTCTGCTGTGTTTATTCTGTGTTTAATGACTTCCGTATTAGTACTTTGTATCTTCTTCCAGATATAATTAGACATTCGACGATGAGAACGATTGTAGTGTAGTTTGCATTTTCCGTGTGAAAAAATATAAGTTATTATGTCTAGTGTTATTTTTTCATCTATTAGCTCATCCCCACAGATTTCCAATGTGGGATGAGTTAGTTTAATCTTTTGAACATATTGCTTAAGGGGGAAAAACACATTAGAGGCTTCAAAAAAAAAGATTTTTTTTTCCATGCAAAACGATATTAACAATCGTTCAAATTTTACGAGTATTGGAGCGAGTGCTCTCTGAATACTAGCTACGTGCTCCAGCGTACAGCAAATGGGGCGGAGCACTACTCAGGTAGTCGCTTTAATTTCTTACCTAGACTTATAGTAGGACTCCACCTTTGTATTTTTCTTTCAAAATAACGGTATAGCAGGTACTGGGGGCATTGACACAAAAGATTTCGGTTATATTATGTTAGAGTAGCGCGTCAGTTTCGAGTCTTGCTAAGCGTCAGATTCGATTTTTCAGTCTACGAGAGCATACACAGAGTAAAAAGAAAGTAAAATGTCATCGTATCCGAAAGGTGATAAAATTATTACTAGTCGTCGGAGTGAACCGCGAAAGCGAAAATTTCATGGAAATCAGCACTTGAATAAGAAAGAAGATTTTGAACCAGATACAAGTGCTAGTGCAAAAAACTGAATAGTTCAACGAGTGAAAGTGTTTCCGTGAATCCTCTACATTTTTATCGGATCGTTGAATTTTTTACTTTATTTACCGCAATATTGGATATTTTGATTTGTGGAAATTGTAAACAAAAAGTAAAGTTCGAACAAACTGCAATCCGAGGCTTAGGTTTCAAGCTCGTAGTGAAATGTAATTGCGGATCATGGCAAATAAATTCATGTCCCATTATAAATACCGGATTCGAAATAAATCGTAGAATTGTATTTGTTATGCGACTCTTGGGCGTCGGTAGGCAGGGACTTAATTTATTTTGCAGTTATATGGATATTTGTAATGGTACAGCTGAAACTACTTATAATAGAATTTTTAATAATATTCACGGTGCTGCGAAAAAATGTTTTTATTATTGCTGTGAAAAAGCTGTCGAGGAAGAAAAAAACGAAAATGAAAAATTGGAAAGGCCCATTTTGAATTTCAAAGTGTCTGGAGATGGTACTTGGTAGAAGAGAGGGTTCAAATCTTTGTTTGGAG
>UELU01111776.1:0-16103 GCA_900490025.1 Megastigmus dorsalis
TTTGCACAGAGTGCAAATAATATTTACTATAAGATACACAACGCGAAAAAGAAGACGTACCGCCGCTCCGACGCGCCCGGCCCGCCTTACCGCGGTGCGCTATCCCGCACGAATACTTTTTTCATTAATTTTTCTTCCTTTAAAGCTGTAGTATTACTTTTTTTTCTGTTTTGTTTAAGACTTGTTTTGGGAAAGATACAATATTCTGCACTCAAAGAGGTCTTTTATAGCTTTAATTTTCTTTGACCTATTGGAATAATTGCATGAAATTGTAATGTTCCTGGAATAGACTTGGCTTTTTCTAGTCTTGATTTTAATTTTACAGCAGTTTCTTCGTAAGATTTCTTACTACTGTAAAAAACTATTGTTTCTTTGCAATAACTTGCAGCCCAGGTAAAGAGATCTTCTGGCGTTAATATCCGATGATTTGAAGAAAGTTGTAAGCTCGCTCGTTCTGCCCCACTTTTTAAGTTCGCGCCTATACCATCACATGCACCTTAGCCATGTGCGGTTGCATAAACATGCCATTCAGCTGGTATTCCAAAATCTTTTTCGTGGTAAATAAGATTTTCAAAATTACTTTTATTTTTAAAGTGCTGACCTGCTCCATCAGTTCAAAAATAATTTTTTTTACTGTGAAATGAGTTTGAAGATGGGATATTATAATTTTTTGATACTCAGAAACTGCGATAGTATCATGGTTTAAATTATCAGAAATAATTGCAATACTTAAATGTTTAAGCTCATCATTTTGTTTGTAATAAACTACAATTGTAAAAAGAGTAATGTAGCGAGTAATATTTAAACTATGTGCATATGTACGGAGTATCGCGCGGGGTAAGGGGGGCCGGGCACGCCGGAGCGGCTGTAAGTCTTCTTTTTCGCGTTGTATATCTTATAGTAAATATTATTTGCACTCTGTGCAAAATATTGATTTCTATGTAAAATTTCCTCAGCTTTCGATTAAAAGTATTAAAAAAAATATTAGAAATACACTTTTCGAGATATAACATATTTTATATTTTTTAAAGGTGAAACGCCTCATATACATATATATTTTAATATAAAGCGACGACTTTCGAGACTATGCGAAGCGGCCTGATCATCAGAGAATAAATCTATGTTACCCAAAGTCAGCTTCGCTAGTTCGAACACTACGTTTATAGTCCTCAAAAGAACTGATTATAGTCTTCGGTCTCGAGGTTGCCCGCTTTCTCAAGGCCGCACAGCTCCCCCACTTGTCGATGCTGCTGCTCGTTCGCGACTGGCTAGGCCACATGTCTGCTCGTTCGCGACGAGTCGTGGAGAGAGAAAACACGAGTCGTAGAGAGAGAGATGTCTCACGAGTACGTCTTCTAATCATTGTAAAAATGAAGAGCGCTATGAAAATGG
Source organism: Megastigmus dorsalis (assembly GCA_900490025.1). Taxonomy (NCBI): domain Eukaryota; kingdom Metazoa; phylum Arthropoda; class Insecta; order Hymenoptera; family Megastigmidae; genus Megastigmus; species Megastigmus dorsalis. The sequence continues at coordinate 1,393 of UELU01111776.1, forward strand.
CGAATCCAACGTATGACATGAGAGAGAGAAAGAGAGAGAGAGAGAGAGAGAGTCGCGCGCGCACACTCGCGAGGCCACGTTTCGATACGACTGCTGCACGCGAAAAAGAACGAGTCGCGGAAAGAGAAAAAAGATGTCTCACGCGTACTTTTTCTAATCATTGAAATTGTTAATGAAGAGCGCCATGAAAATGGCGAATCGAACGTGAGACATGAGAGAGAGAAAGAGAGAGAATCGCGCGCGCACACTCGCGAAGCCACGTGTTGATACTGCTCGGCGAACTAAGTCTAACTGAGGCGAGCGAGCGCGAGAGCCTCCACTTGTAGTCTCTCGCGAGGTGGCGGCGGACCAATGACGAGCGCGCGTGGAGAGGGGACACTCCACCGCTCAAGCATAAAAGACGGCGTATTCGCGAGTGTCGAATCGTTCTCGTGAATACCTTCAATCATGGAATACCCAGCGCTGAACAAATTTATAGATTTGGACATGATTGACATCATGGACTTCGATTGGGGAAAGTTCTGTTTGTTAGAGGAAGAGGAGGAGCAGCATTCGCCAATACTCGTCGCATCCTCACCAAAGCCATCAGCCGAGCCCGAGCAACAGCAGCAGCCGTCACCCGCCAGGCCCACTCCACCACCACACTTGGTAGGTGAAGGTGGCGAGAAAGAGAGAGTGGTGCCCGAGGTGATCGATGTTTCATCTTCACCTGAGTGTATCACTCTGTCTTCCTCCTCGCCTTCACCGCAGATTGTGTACGAAGTGTGTGGGGGGAGGGGGATAAAGCGGACGGCGGCGGAGACGCCGAAGAGCCAGCGGCCACCTACTGCGCGGCGGAGGCTCTTCTATTCAATTTAATCAGTCCTTTTCAGGACTTTTATTTTAAGCAATCGGCCACCCTTTTCAGGGCCACCAAATATTAAAACGTATGAACTTTATTCTTCAAATAAAGTATATCTGCTCTTTTAAGAGCAAATTTAATCAGCCCTTTTCAGTGCTATAAAAATATTTATGTTGTAAATCTGCTGTTTTAAGAGCAAAACAAAAAGGCAGCTTAAATGTGCACGCAGGTTTTCGCGCAAGCCTCATGAGCCAGAATCTCCATTGCTCCGGACCCCGCTCTGAGCCAGAATCCCCACTGAGCCAGAATCCCCACTGAGCCAGAATCCTCCCTGAGCCAGAATCCTCCTAGCTTATCTACTAAAAAACTAAAAATCAAAAAGTAATTTTGTAAAATAAAACAAAAGAGAATCAATGGATCTTAAAATTTATTTTTCAACCGTCATGCGACAATGAAAACAAGTAAAACAAATATTAATACTTTCAATTGGTAAATTCGTTCTCGAGATATAGAGGTGCATATATATACATACACATAGACCTACACACAGGCACCAAAAAAGTAGTCTCAAATCTATTCAATTTTTGTTTTAACATTTTTTCACACCGATATAAAGCTTCATCTCTGAGGAAGCAATATATTATTCCAAACATTTACTGATATCTAAAAAATAAAATAATAAACTATTAAGCTTTATTAATTAGCTAACTTTTTTCATCTAATTGCATTTAAAATGTGGCTGATAAAGAATATGTATTGCAATAAAATATTGAACTATAATAGAACATCGCGTTTATCAGGTATAGAATAACAGGCATTAATTTTGTCAGTTTATAGAAGCATAGGTTTCAAATAATTACCTGTAAAAAGGTCGAGCATAACAAAGAACCTTTTTATGTCTTTAAAATGTTCGAGGGTTTCGCTAATTTTTTTCTTCTAATTGCATTTAAAATGTGGCTGACAAAGAATACTTTTTGCAATAAATTACTGAGCTCTAGAACATCGAGTTGTTAGTATGAGTAAAAATTTAGGTTTTCAATAATTGTGTATAAAAAGGTCGAGAGTAGTCAAGAATATTGTTATCATTTAAAATGTTCAATGCGAGAGATTCAGGTTTATGGTGTAACAGCTGAGAGATTAGCTAATTTTTTACATCTAATTGCATTTAAATGTGACTGTCAAAGATTATTTTTCGTAATAAAATGCTTAAGAAGAGCATCGATTTATTGTGTGTAAAAGCGTAAGGATTAGTTAATTTTTATTGTATCTATTTTGAGTCTAGAATATAACAATCAGTTCACTTTTTAACGTTAGAGGGTATCGGTTTCTTCGGTGTAAAAACCTAGAATATAATTCATTTTTTTATCCAATGGCATTTAAAATTTGGCCGTTAAAATATGTTTTTTGCAATAAAATAGTGTACTTATAAGCGTCGGGTTATTGAGTACAAAAGTCTGGAGTTTACTGAATTTATTTTTATTTCTCGTTGAATCTAAAATATGTGACCTTTTTATGATGTTAAAATGCTCATGTATAGAGACCTTTGGGTTTTTAAATGTTAAAATTTACTGCAAAGAATATTTTTATTATTTGACTCACTTTTCAAATTATTAAGCAATTACGTCTTTTTAAATCGAAGCGCTGTACTACGTCTGAATTACAGTTACTTTCGATAATCTTAAAAATGATGAATTTAGTTAATACGTTATTTACGGTTAATAAATATTTATTTATATATTTTTGGACCTGAATTTTTTATATCCAAAAACAATAGCAGCGAAACATTGCTCATTGATCGAGAGCTGAGTCGGGCAAGAAGTCGAGAGCATATACTGTACTGCGCGAAGGACGTAGTGGTGGGGAGAGTCGAGGCGTAGCGCGAGTAGCCGAGCACGCCTACTCTCGCTACTCTCTACTACTCTTTACTACTCTCTGCTACTCTCTGCTACACCGCTTACTCTCGCACTCTCAGAGCGTTTCATAAATACTTTTTTGTTCTCTCGGCGGGACTCCGAAGAACGGAAAAAGTAGTGACAAGTATGAAAGAGTAGTAAAGAGTAGTGAAGAGTAGAGAAATAATCTGGCGAGTATTTTGTGAGTATTTGAGTGAGAAGCCACTCGATATTAGTAATTGAGTCAATAATTATAGTGCGAAACAGATTCCCACGGCCTTATCAATAATCTCCAAGATTCTAATAACCTCCAAAAACTTAAAACAACCAATTATACTAATTATTTTTATTTTTATTAAATTTTATGTGATTCAGAGTCAAATGAATCTGCAAACAAAACCTTTAAAAAAAGGTATAAAACCGGCAAGAATGCTTTTATACCAAACCTCACTAGCTTTATTTGTTGATATTCTACTGCCACTTTTTTAAATAAGTAATTATTATTATTATTTTTCTTATTCATTTACCTTCATTCTAAAATTTCTTTAGTATAATGACATTAAACTTTAGTTTTCAATTAAATACAATCAATTATTTGTTTATTTAGATAATTTTAATAATTTTGATTTTTCATTTCTAATGGCCAATTTAAACTAAAGAAAGTTGTGAAATCAATTCAGAATCTGTCAAGTATTCTTTTTGTCTTAAGAATATTACATAATTAATTATTAATTATTAATTTATAGAGTTCATCGATTATGTCAGCACGAATCTAAAGTTTCCGGGGTTGTCATAAAATATGTAAATACATATAACTTATTACATGGCATCGCTATTAAATAATATGCAAATCCTTTCAGCTTTACCTTTACTTAAAATTTTATGAAATATCTTTAATCTTACAAAATAACCAGCAACATACTTCCCGGTCCGTCTAAAGATAATTTATCGGTGAACTAACGTCACTCGAGTGTACAGTCACTTTACTTTTTATATCTTTAGTACAAAAATTTTTAATTTAGAAGGTTCTTCTTATACGTAGGAAGTCAAGTGCAAAATTCACTAGATTTGATTAGTGCAGTCGGTATATACAGGTGTATGTATAATATGCATGTATAATCTATAGGCAAATGAGATTTATACATGGAATATCTACTCCCTCTTATTTCGCAGTTACCCAATGGTACATTAGAAAATTACTAAACATTTTAGAAAATTTCTCAATTACTATAAAAAAACTCGAAAAGCTGTAATCGTCAATTAATTTATAATCGGAAAAAAAGTGAATCATTCCCATAAGACTTCGTGTTAAAAAAGCAATAACAAAAATATTTTATTCTCGGCTTTGGGGTACCCTAGCCTCGCGAAATTTTGAACTGGAGCTTTCACATACCGACCTCTGTCGAAACATCTCTTTAGCTTTGGCTATACGCAAAAGCACAGACATCGCATTCTTGAAAGGTCATCCACACACACTTAAATACCATATTTTTCGCGCGCCAGGCGTTCAGCTCAGCTACTAAGCGCACCTGTTTGCTTCACACGCTGATTTATCATTACTCGACGGATTCCTAACAAACTTATCTTTACCACCTCTCTGGATTTTCGGCATACCGACCTCTGTCGAAACATCTCTTTAGCTTTGGCTATACGCAAAAGCACAGACATCGCATTCTTGAAAGGTCATCCACACACACTTAAATACCATATTTTTCGCGCGCCAGGCGTTCAGCTCAGCTGCTAAGCGGACCTGTTTGCTTCACACGCTGATTTATCATTACTCGACGAATTCCTGACAAACTTATCTTTACCACCTCTCTGGATTTTCGGCAGGAACCGAGGTATCCTGTCTGATCCAGAGAGTCACATTAATCAATCCATTTTTGAGCTTCAATTAGAGATAGATCGAGCCGATTGAGCCGATCACAGTCAGAGTCCCTGGAGTAGACAGACACATCAAGTATACGCGATATCTCTCGGGTAGTCTTTAATAAACGATTAACGTTTAAACTATAAAAGACTCTGACTGATACTAAAGTTATCCAATTGAGACCGTAACCGTACCACATAAATTATATATCTATCTATATATAATTTAAATAAATAATTATTTTACGTCCCTTCCGGACGTAACGCTTCATAAAAATATGTAAGTCATTAACATCGTCAATTCAATTATCGAAAGAACTCCCTTAACCGAAACCGTATAGTTGTATGAGGGTTTTATGATTAAATATTATTTTATGATAATAATTTATTGATTAATTGGGAGTATGTGATTATCGATGACGCGCATTGTATTCGCAACTGAAAAAGTAAAGGAAGTATTGCGATATGTGAGCTCACAACCAAAAGTAGATGGGCTCTAACGGGAACTCCTATTCAAAACCAAGAACCTGATTAGTTTGCTTTACTCTAATTTCTTAAATGTTCTCCATTGGACGAAATAAAAGTGTAGAACCGATGAGTCAGTAATAAGAACTCTGTTGGTAACAAAAGACTTGTCATCATTACCAAATCTCTCATGTTTCGTGGGACTAAAACTGAATTGATGGGTTTGATACACAAATGTTCTGGGGTAATTAGTATGTGTTTTAATCGCAAATTGATAGGCAAAATTACAAGTCAGTTTAAGGTTCCTGTAAAGAAAAAGTAAAAGTACTAGTGGGAGATGAAAGTTTGTCTTTCATTTAGTGTGTAATCAATCAAAAGAAAAAGTCCATGGCACACTTTGAAGAAAACCAAAGCTTTGAAAAAAATTAGCCCCAGATACAGTAGATTCATAATGCTGACAATCGATGAACTCTATAAATTAGTAATTAATAACTAATTATGTAATATTATTAAGACAAAATGAATACTTGACAGCTTCTGGATTGATTTCACCACTTTCCTTAGTTTGAATAGGCCATTAGAAATGGAAAATTATCTAAATAAACAAAGAATTGATTGTATTTAATTAAAAATTGAAGTCTAATGTTGTTGTACTAAAGAAAGTTTAAAGTGAAGGTAAATGAATGAGGGAAAGTAATAATAATTATTTATTTATAAAAAGGGGCAGTAGAATATTAACAATTAAAGGCAGTGTAAAAGTATTTTATTATTTACTTTTATTATTCAATAATATTAATGAGGTTTAGTAAAAAAGCATACTTACCGGTTTTATAACTTTTTTGAAAGGTTTTTTTTAGATTCACTTGACACTGAATCACATAAAATTTCATAAAAATAAATAATTAGTATAATTAATTATTTTAAGTTGAATACAAGACATTATAACGCTAAAATGAATTTTTCTTTACATATTTAAAAAAGAATTTTATTAGTTTTTTGTAAGTTAAACACATAGAAGAGAAATATGATTTAGATATCTTCAAATAAATAATGGTTCTATTCAATCTTCTCAAGTTTTATTTCAAACGAAAGTATTTTCATCGTCATAAACATAGAATTTGATTGCTACGCGAAGCGCCACACACTACACTCTCTATCGTGCTCCGTTTACGTTCATAGACGTACATGCTAAGAGCACGACAAATTATTTGACAATTGTAATTTGGAGTAGAGTTGGGAGTTTGTGCAATAAAGTTTTCTGTTTCAATTAAAGAGCGTCCACAGTCATTTAATATTTCCCCTTATCCAATTAATTAAAATCGCACGCAAGCACTCAGGAAGCTGCACGTGTAAGAACAGGTCCTTCTATAAGTGCAAGACTGTAAAGGAAAAATCGAACGCAGAATCAAAGACGCATCAGCTCCACACTGATACAACCTGCTCCAACCACTAAAGAGGTGAAGAGTCTGAAAAAGCGCCTAATTTACAAGGGCGTGCCACCTCGAAACCAAGCGTGCCGTCTCGTTAAGTACAGGTAAACGCCATCCGAATTTCGATTCAATATGACTGAAGCACTGGAAACACAAAAGGTCACAGAGGAACTATTAGCAAATTTTCAATCGCGAATGCTTAAGACATCTAAGGATAAGCGGACAGTGAGCTGGCTCAAGGCATATCTCAGTGCGCTGGAAGATCAGTGGAAGGCTTTCCACTCCCAGTATCTACGCCTACTTCGAGACACGGCATCGAGTGAAGATACTTATTTCATGAATGATACATACGACACTACGAAAAATCATTACCTTGATGTGAAGAACGTGATTTTGAACGCGCTGCAACCCGGCAGAGCTCAATCTACCGTAGAAGCTGAAGAAGATTTCGAGCAGGAAACGTTCGAAATACGCCAAAGGACTAAGCTCCCCACGATTGATTTACCTAAATTCTCAGGTAATCAGGTTGAGTGAGAATCCTATTTAAAGAAATGTTCTTGGCGACAGTTCGCGAGGTACCATCAATACTGCCAGTAATAAAATTACAATATCTGCTTGCGATGCTCACCGGAGAAGCTGCTAGGCGCTTGAGTAGTACGAAGATCAAGGCTGTCAACTATGAAGTAGCATGGGAGACGTTAACGAATAAATACGATAAAAAGTGAGCCAACATTTCTTCGCACATGCAGAGTATAACCTCGTGTCTACCAGTGGCTCGCAAGTTCAAAGCCGGGATTAATCGAGTAGTGACAGTCATTCTAGAGGCGAAATCCGGCCTAGAAAACCTCGAGTGTCCAGTGAAGCATTGGGTCGCGTGGCTAATATTTCACACGGTGCAAAAACTTGATAGTGCTACACGCGAGGAGTGGGAGATGTACTCAGACAACGAAGAAACTGTGCCGATATTCGATAAACTTGTGAAGTTTATCGGGCACTTGAAAGCGCACACAGCAACGATGGATCGCCCAAGTCGCACAATGCATCGCCAAGCCCCAAGCCAAACATAAAGGCGAAAAACTCCAAGGTCGCGCAAGCGCACGTGGCATCCGCTGAGTTCGCAGACTAGGCAAAGAAAAGTCAATTTCGGACGTGCCTATACTGCAAGGAACAACATAACCTCAGCAGCTGTCAGAAATATAGCGCTTTGGCCGTATTTCAACGACGAAATTTTGTATCGTCGAACAGCCTGTGTGAGAATTGTGGAAGAAAGGGAGGCTACAGCTGCGAAGTCGGAAACAAAGAGGGACTATACTCAAAGTACCGCTGCGAGCGGAGTACAATCGATCCCGAGCGCAGTAAATAGCTGTCACACTAACCCTGCTTCTCGCACGGAGACTCCATACCAGCAAGTATTGCTTGCTACAGCGCTCATTGATTTGTAGAACGATAAAGGAGATTCCATAATGGCTCGAGCGCTCATAGACCAACGATCAGAATTTTCATTCGTTACCGAAGAGGTCGCTCAGTGTTAATCATTAAAAAGGACTAAAGTTAATGTGTCAGTTTTAGGTATCGGCTCAAGCACTCGTTCAGCTAGCGCATTGGTGACGGCCCACATAAGGTCCTCTTATCGCACTGATCTCAATGTGGCCTTCCAAGCATTGGTGATGCGTAAACTGACAGAGCAGATACCTGCGGAGAGAATAAGGAGGAGGACTTCTTGGCCTCAGCTTCAAGGACTGTAGGTTGCCGATCTATTTTACGGCACACCTGGAAAAATAGAATGCATTATAGGCGCTGAATTATACGGAGCACCGAACAGACGTAACGAGCCGCCGTAGCTAACGGAGGGGGCTCGTTGCATTCCCCTCCTATTTCTGAGAGTGAGGTTCCGGTGGCACAATCTATAGACGGAAGCTAAAACTATCGATACTGTAACGCGTGTACAATTTCGAGAGGAACGGTGTACGGTATTTAAAAATAAGCTTGATGACGCATTTGGTGTTTCCTTGTCGCGTGCGCTACCTGGAGACGTCAAGTGGGATTGAACTGCCGGTCGTTCTGGAATCTAGACGGTGACAGTCGGACGTGATGGTTGGGGTGCTGCTGTTAGTTCGGTGAATGGAGCTGGTTCTGGAGCTATTGCTGCAAGTCCTGCTGGTGGTGATGCTGCTGCTGGTTCGGTAGGTGGCGGTGTTGGGGGCAGCTTCTTTGCCGATGTAGGTGGCGTGGCGATTGGCTTCCTCTGCTTCGTTTTTCTTAGGTGTGGATGGCCAATAAAGGGTATCACAGATAACCGCTACGTTTGCACTCTTTCTTCACGCTCTTGGATGTGCTTGCGCAGGGCCGCCAACCGTTTTGGCCATTCCGGCGAGTCGATGAGCTCAATCTTCTTAATTTTCGGCATCTTCGAGTCGGACCGTTGACTCGGAGATTGGTGATCGAATAGGCCTGTTTGGTTCGTGGTGGCGGTATCGCTAGCTGTACCGTGGGTGGCTTGCGCTGTGGTGTCGTGACACTTTGTTCTCGAATTCACGCGTTCGCTATTGTCCAATGGTGGTGTTTGTGGAGCGGCGGGTGGATTGTCGCCTTTGGTGATCGGTGTGGGAGTGTACGTTGGGGTAGTTGAAGGTAGTTCTCCCGGATCGTACTCATCTTCGCCGATAATCTCCGAGTCTTCCTCCTTGATTACGGCTTCTAGATTTTGAACTGCGCGATCGATATTGTTGAGCTATTGTTCAAACGACATCCTTGAGTGTACTGACCCTTCCTTTCGTCGTTCAGACGTTGTTGGAATTTTGTAAAAGTTTAATTATAACTCGGCTCAACATTCTTCCATGAATTTATACCAGCATGCCCTTTAGCGGTCATGTTTACATTCTTCAAGCCGCAGTGTTGTTGTATGCCTTGAGGTCCCGTATGTGTACATTGTTCACAATCTTGTCTTTTGAGTTTTCTAGATGGAATATAAAGGGTGATACTTTCTTGCCTACTTCGTACGTGCAATCTGATTTTCTATCTAAGCCTGTGCTATAGCCTTTTGCTTTGTCCGACAGGGTATGTAGACTTTTCAATACGAGATCGCCTATTTGTGGCTCCCATTTGCGGCGGCGCAGATTATAATGATGGCGTTGTTTGTTAAAACTTTGTGCCATATTTTCCCGGGCTAATTCAATCGCATCTTGTATGCGTTTTCTTCGACCGTCCGTTCCTGGTGACGTCAGGTCTCCCACTTCTTGACTTAAAGTACCTGGTGGGGTTAATTCCCTGTCGTAATTTAAATAGGCAGGTGAGAATCCCGTGGAATCGCTTCGTGCGGCATTATATGCAAATGCAAATTCTGGCCCAAGTCTGCTGCGTATCCTTGATGTATTTCTTAATCAACGTTTTGATTACGCGATTTGTTCTCTCAGCAGGATTGCATTGCGGTGCATAGGGTCGCGTCAGGCGATATTTGATGCCGCTGTTTTCCATGAGTTTTTGAATTCATTGGATATAAGTTGTCGGCCGTTGTCGCTGACGACTGACTTTGGGCAACCGTGACGTAATGTGACCAGTTCATGTATAGCCTTGGTGACGGAGTGTGCTGTAGCCGAGTGCCGCGGTTGCAGTCCTACCAATTTTGTGAAACTGTCTTACATCACGCATAGCTGAGTGTGTCCGTTGCTTGAATGGGGCAAAGGACCAACCAAGTCTATGGACACCATTTCCCATGGTTGCTTGACGTTTGTAGCATGCATTTGTCCTGGCGTTGATTGTTGATTGGCCTTGACTTTTTGAAAGGTATCGCAGTTGCTTACGTACTTTGTAGCGTTCCGGAGTATTCCTGGCCAGAAGTAGAGGCGAGATAAACGAGTGAGAGTTTTGGCCACGCCCATGTGAGCAGCTGTTGGTGCATCATGGCATTCCGCAACAACGCGGTTTCGTTCGTTGACTGGAATGCATAATTTCGACTCTTCACTTGCGTCGTTATCGTTGAAGATGCCGGCGACAAAATTTAAAATTTTTCCATTTTCCAAAATACTTTTCAATTTTAATTGAAAAAACGCTGTTTATCTTGTATTATTTTTTTTTTTTTTCAATCAAAATTTTCGATTGGTTCTGATAAACGAGAGCAGCTAAATCCTTTACAGACCGTGCATTTTTTGCCTAACCTTTCAAATGGTATCCATAGGATTTTCAAATTCAAGATGGCGGACTCAAAATGACGGCTTAAATCCGGTGAAAAATTGGAAATTCCAAAAATCCGTATTTTTTACCAATTACTTGTAATTTTGTTAAATTCATGACGCAAATTGATAGTATAAAATTTAATCTACCACATTTAATGACTTTATAATAAATAGACAGCCATCAATTGCCGTACCTATCCAAAAATACGATTCCTTCACTAATTTTTCTCTTTTTATCCCAAATTCTGTTATCGAACAACTTGGGAAGTCTTTTAACGAGTACGTATGTATATAATATTAGCTATATGTGCATATAGGTATAAATGTATATATATATATATATATAGTCAAGTTTCGGCTTGACTATTTATATAGAGGCTTGCGCGGAAGCAGTGCCTCGGAGCCGCGGTAGCGGAAAGAGACGTCCTGCCTACTGGTGGCCTTTCCTACCTGAAGTCATCCGAGCCTCTTGCTGGACATGTACAACTCATACCTAATGACGGGCGTATTTTTGGTGTATTTGGAAGGTCGCGAAACTGGTCCTGATCAGCAAAGGCAAGGGTCTGGCAAACACTCCAGCATCGTACAGACGACTGTGCATGCTGGAATCCCCAAGCAAACTCCTGGAGAAGCTACTGAAGACCCGCCTCCTGGCAGCCGCGTGAGAGAGAGAAGATCTAGCCCGTTGCCAGTACGGTTTTAGACGAGGCAGGTCAACCATCAATGCAGTCCAGGAGGTCGTTGATGCCCCAAGGTCGACGAAGCGGGGAAACTGTTTCTCACGCCCCGTGTGTTTGCTGACCACATTAGACGTGAAAAACGCCTTGAATTCCGTCAGGTGGGACCAGGCGCTGGAGGCTATGGACATTCATCAGACCCGTCAATTTCTTTTTAATGATTCGTCTTACGACCTATTTGCGTTGCTGAGACCTGGCTGAGACCAGATGTAAGCGATGACGTCATTCAGATCATGGTCTACAAGGTTGTCAGGCAAAATCGGAATATAAGGGAAGGTGGAGTCGCACTTTACATTAAATCTCACTTTAAATGTCACATTTTAGCCACATCCAATACAGAGCAAAGCGAAAAGCCGGGCATCCCGGAGTGCATTTTCTGCAGCGAACAACATTATGACTCACTTCCCGTATTCATTGCAGTAATTTATAGACCACCCAAGATTGCTTTCACAAAAAATTCTGATTTTTTAGATAAACTCCGCATATTCTCGTTTGACTTTAGTCACAAAATTTTAATGGATGATCTGAATGCTGATTTATTTAGTGATAGTGATAATGTAAGGTTTGTACGCAAACTTACTGCTGAATTATCTCTGCAACTAGTCCATCATGATCCCACGCACTTTACGCCCGCGTCGAGCACATGAATTGACGTTATGCTGACGGACAACACTGATGACGTCATTGACGGCCGCAGCATCCCGGCACCTTTTCATAGTAAGCATAACATCGTCGATTTTACAGCTACTTACTCTAACAAGGATTCACCAGTGAATTCTTTTCAATATAGAGTTTTTAAGAATATATATCCTAATTTACTCACTGCACAACTTTCTAGCTGTGACTGCTCGCCGTTCGATGATGCGGTCGTCCTCACTGAACTGGCACTAGACTGTCTTTGCAACAATCTCACTGCCACGATTGATACATTAGCCCCCATTAAAACATTTGTCCCAAAAAAGGCAGACTGCCGTGGGTTGATGCAGAGTTAGCACGCATTGTATTATCGGCACAAACTTACGGGGGACATGTCGCTGCTGGAGGCTTTCATTGTACTTATAGAGACGGCAAGGACATCTTACTACCACGATAGGCTGTTCGATGCTCTTATTAGTGATAATGTCTGGAAAGAACTAAGGAGCCTGGGGCTTCTGCCCTGACGTGAGGGGGAGTTCAATGGCTTTTCGAAAGGACGAGATCAACAAGCATTTCGCTGGCGTGACTATATCTCCTCGGGATATTAGTGCAGAGAGCGAGAAAATAATTTCCCAAATTTCTGATGAAGGTTTTCGCTTCAAAAAAATTAATTTAAATGATGTGATTTTCGCCATCTCGTACTTTTTATTACAGGCACAAGGGATAGACGGCATTCCGCAAGCTGTTATTTTACAGGTGCTTCCAGTAATCGGAAATCTCATTGTTAAGCTATTTAACTCCTCTTCCTCTGAAGGCGTCTTTCCAGCCCTTTGGAAGAAATCGCTTGTCATCCCGCTTAAAAAGTGTAAAACACCTTCTTTTCCAACGGATTTTCGCCCTATCGCGCTTTTATGCTTTCTTTCAAAGGTACTTTAGAGGATAGCGTATGAGGAACTGCAGGAGATTCTTGCAGTCTCTCGCGTACTTCACCCTTGCCAGACGGGATTTCGACCTTTTCACTCTACGCAGACTGCACTACTGAAACTGACTGAACATATACGGAAGGGAATTGACAAGAAACTGATAACTCTACTACTTCTCTTCGACTTCAGTAAGGCTTAGGACGCCCTACTGCCATCATGTCTGCTCGCCAAAATACGATCTATGGGGTTCTTCAGGGCTGCTCTCATATGGATAAACTCCTACTTTTGCAACAGACAGCAGGCAGTTTTCGCCAATTCAAGTGGACCTCGTGGCCAGCCACTAATTTAGGAGTCTGACAGGGTTCAGTCCTGGGTCCCCTTCTTTTCTGCCTTTATATTAATGACGTACGTGACGTATTACATACTGGGAGCATGCAGCATTTACTTTACGCAGATGATCTGCAAATATATATTCAAGTTCCCCGTAGTGATCTGGGGAAGTGCATAGAGTCTCCAGCTTACCACCCGAGCGGTGTAGGAGTGGGCGGTTGATGCCTCTTTAAAAGTCTGTTATAATACTATTATATAGATGCTACGTACACCGTGTACACTACGCGCTATTGCGTATACCGCGACCTGCGTAGTACCGCGCTCAGCCGCTAGGCGGCGGAACTTTTGTAGCGCTCGACACGCGAAAGGAAAAGTGCTCCTTCTCGCCGAACTCACTGTACTCGATCTGACCTTCGGAGGCGATCATAGACTAAGAGTTTAATAAAGAGATTACTTTTTGTGTAATGAGCATACACGACGTACTCGTCACTAATTCAAATATACGCGCACTTAGTCATAACGACGCACGCATGATCAAAGGCGCGCGCACACAGCGGCCGCTTGGCGGCTCGTCGCCCCACCGCGCCGACTACTCCCACCGCTCCGGCCGTCCTATATAAGGCGGAGCGCAGCACGGACTCGGCAGTCTCTCGGAGACAGACGCCTCAGGCTCAGCTGTGGTGGACGTTTCTTGGGAGCTCTCTCGCTCAGGCTCTTCTGTGCGAGAAGCCCTCGGGTTACCCCCATATATGCTCAGGCTCTCCTCAGTCGCGGATTACCGTCGGGCATATGTATGTGATGAGGCTCTCCTCACACATGGACCCCCCGAAACTCCTCAAGCTCTCCTCAGCCGGCATCCTCCGCGTGTCCGTTGGGCTCCCCCAATCTGTCTTAAGCGTCCACTAGGGGCCGCCCTAGTATCTGACCGTGCACGCGTAACCAGGTGATATGGTCCATTTCCGTCATACGTGTGACACGTATGGTCCACGTATCCGTCCACATTGTAACGTTAGGTGGATATAAGATTATTGTACCGGCGAATCTAGGTTAGTTTTGTGTAAAATATATATTGTAACGTAAGGTTAGGCTAGTTCACAGTATACTGCGCGCGCTATATATAATTAATGATAGTTTAAGTAATACGAGTTGTATCTGGTTTTATTTCAGCAACCCGCCGCCCAACCAGCGCCACCAGGTGTGGACGAGTAGGCACCGGCCTGACCAACTATCGTTTTCCTTTTCTTTTGTATTAGTTTAAGTTAATAAGAATATAGTTTTCATTTCATTTCACCATAATCTTTAGTATCTTTTATTTGTAATACCATCCCCCTCTCCACTTACAAGGGAACCACCCCAACCCGACCCCACCGATTTTGATGATTTTTGGATATGTTATAGTACTTGAAAAAATAATAG
>UELU01111795.1:0-10441 GCA_900490025.1 Megastigmus dorsalis
AAATTAAATAGTATATTGTATAATTCATTACACGATTACCTGCAAAATTTTAACTCATTTTACCATCCCGTTGTCGAGAAATCATTCGTCAAAGTTGGCACTTTTAATATGAGCGTAATGGAACGCTTGTACATGATAGCTATTGACATTGAATTTAGTTATACTTAAAGAAGTGATATCAATTTAAAAAACATACTACTTAAAAGGAAAAATATTTAGCTATATCTTACAGTTTGAAAAATTGCACTTTACCAACTACTAATATTAGTTTTTCTGCAATATATAATGAAATGTATGATAGGATAGTATATCTTATTGACAACATGGCAACACCACATCTCAAAGTATAGATATACACGTACATGTAAATTACACGTGCATGATAATAATGCTTTTAAATACTATTTGAATAGTAAATAATATTAAAATAACTGAAATAGTATTACATATTGAGATTATTGTCATCGATCATTAATAAATATATAATATACATGTGCCGATGAACACCATAACCTATTCGATTTGTTTTGATTTTTCCGTGCAGTCCGCCGCGGCCGCAGTCCGCACGTCGTAACAAGCGCAGGTTTGCAAACACGATAAACTTTACTTGTTAGAGCGCGACGTTGCCACGTTTAAACACACAATTCGTACTCTCAAATATAATATTTTTAATACTATAATGATAATATAAATAACTTAATTCATTTTCTTAATCATTAATAGATTAAATAAAACTATTACTGTTTTTATGTTTGACCTGCATTGGCTAATTAGAAACTTCGTTTTTAAATAAGTTAAGTTGGCAGTCCTTAACTTCTAACTGCTATCAGTATTGTGCTTGTCTAATAACACAATATTTTCCTTTTATCCCCACTCCTCATTAAAACTCCGGACCCACCTTAAATACAAAAGCATAGCTATTATTTCAGATAATCTTGATCATGATACTGTTTCGGTATACGAATATCAGAAAATCATTATATATTATCTTAAAAGTCATCATAAACTTAAAAAAATTTATTATGTGACTGACGGAGCAGCACAACATTTTAGAAATAAGA
This sequence comes from Megastigmus dorsalis, assembly GCA_900490025.1. Taxonomy (NCBI): domain Eukaryota; kingdom Metazoa; phylum Arthropoda; class Insecta; order Hymenoptera; family Megastigmidae; genus Megastigmus; species Megastigmus dorsalis. Next base: position 1,062 of record UELU01111795.1, read on the forward strand.
GTAATTTTCACAATCTTCTTTTTCATGAAAAAGATTTTCAAATTAAAGCTGAATGGCATTTTTTTGACACTCCGCACGGCAAAAGTGGATGCGATGGTATATGTGCAAATTTGAAAAGAGGAGCCCGTAGAGCTAGCTTGCACCTTACAGGTACTAACAAAATACTTACAGCTTACGATCTATATAATTGGGCATAAAAGTATTGCAAAGAAACAAAAATTTTCTTTAGTAGTAAAGAAGCTTATGAAAAAAATTCAAAGAAATTTAAAGTTTGAATCGATAAGGCCGAGTTCATCCCAGATACTTTAAAATATCACGGTTTTAATCCAATAGATCGTAAGGTTATGAAACTTAAAAAAACATCTTTGGCATCCGAGTACGATTTATTTCCTAAATTAAAAAAGTCAAAAATTGTTAAAAAGACTTGAATAAGCTTTAAAAGCTTAGGAGTATAAATTGTAATGATGGTTAGTCGAGCAGCTAAGAGTTAAGTTCTGCAGCAGTAGTACGCACGGCGCGCCGCGATTGGTCGAGTGCCTTGTGTTTGTTGAATGATATCTCTATAAAATCAAAAAACCCCTTTCCAGAAAATAGCTATATTGACGTAAAATTTCCTCCTCTTTCGATCTAGCAGGTCAAAAAAAAATATTAAAAATGCATTTTTTGAGATATAGCACATTTTATATTTTTTCAAGCTCAAATTAAGCAAATTTTACAAATCTGATAAGACCATCGGAAAGCTGAGGAAAAAATACATCGAAATCACTCCGTTATGATAATTTCTAGGTGCATTTTAGCCCTTTAAACATGACCTGAAAACAGCACGATTAAGCGCTCCCGCGCCGCGCTTGGAGAGTTGACGTGAAACGCCTCATATACAGATATGCGATCACGTATAAAATTCTTTCCGACGCTATATATAGATATAATTGTATGAATCGTAACTTATGCGGACATTTTCCGATTGAAACGTGACTTATGCAGACAAAAGTGTACTTATGCGGACGTCCGCATAAGTACATGGGTTTTTCATACATAGAACGGTACTTATGCGGAAAAAAATTTTTTTTTTTGGTTTTTTGATAATTATTTTCTTAGAATCAGAAGCGGGCGCCGCAGGCGAACATCATTGGGGTCTGGTGTTGTGGGGTTGTAGGTTATTATACAATTAATATCAATTTTAAAAAGTGTCTGCATAAGTACCTATACATGTGTTTATATATATTTACAGCCCTGGCGGACGTATGCGGCTTTTTACATGCCGAGCGCCCTCAATACATAAATAGGAGGAATACGCGCGAGGCGCTCCTCGTGCTGTATTGGTTTGTATACGGCCTAGGACGTCTTCCTCGACTGTATGCGCTGGGCAAATACAGGCTAGCAGCAAAGGTTCCCGCTCGTATTTCGACTTACCGCGCGAAGCAAATGTTTGCAGGCAGGATAGTAGACTGTTGGGCTGTGGCGCTTCGTGCCCACGCAACTCATCAAGAGTGCTTGCTCTTCGGGAGAGAGGGCGCTACCACCACCACCATCACTCTCTCTCTCTCTCTCTCCGCTCAACTGCCGTGAAGGAAGGAAGCCCTGAACCTCGTGCCTCTCTCAATCCACCTTTATAATTATTTAAATATTTTCCTTTTTTATAACTACTCGGTGTTCTTGCTTTTGCGTTAAACCTCAACTCCAACATAGACTCTTGTGTGTTGTGTTAAGGGGAAGCCGTACTAAGAAATGCGACTTAACTTACCGGTATTCTAATTATTTAATTTATGTTTGAAGTGATTATCATAAACACTTCATAATTTGAGGAATGATAGGAAATGAAATATATTTTGTGCCTCTGGTCTTCATGTATCGAAATTCTTCAATAAAATAAAAAAAACATTCTCACGGCTACTAGTGAAATTGTAAGGTTAGGTGACATTTTGCTTATATCGTAACAATTTGTAGGCATATCTCTAAGAAAGACACTAGAGGCTAGAAGGAGGGCTAAACCGAACGCCTCCTGCGCGTTATTATAATAAAGCTATTGATATTATATATATATATATATATATGTGAAATAAAGCTATATAAATAAATAAAATTTCAATAATTTAAAAAGCCTTATACGTCCTTGCCAGGACTGTAAAATTGTTTAAGCACCATGGCCGAGGCAAGCGCGAATACGCTTTCGAGTGATGTTTACATTGTGGGATAATAAAGCCTCGGCCGCTCACTACGCTCGCGAGCCTCGGCCTTATACTATCCCACGCTGAAAACATCAGCCCCTCAAGCGTATTCGCGCTTGGGTCGGCCAAGGTACATAAATAAGTAATACGACGAGTATTACTTGTGGTATAGTAATGTAAATGTAAATGTAAAAATATATTAAATAATAAATGTAATAATTTAGTGTAACATTTCACCAATTGTCTTAACTATAACATTTCGTGTTTATAATTTTATTTTTTTTTTTTTATAAAATTCACACTACTTTTAATTGGTAATATTCTATGAAATCATATTTATTAAATTGACTGTGTTATTAAACGACTGTGAGAAGAATTTTGGTTCACCATATTGGTCACGATATGTTGAAAACTACTTTTAATCAATATACATCAAAAAGTGCAGTTGATGTTAAAGGATAGAGAGAATGCTGATGTAAAGTATACATTACCCATTCAATAAAATGTATCAGAATTTTTACTAGACTTATGTAATACCTCTACACTTCTGCAGAGTATTCTTCATCACCAATTAAATACTGGGATAAGATGCCCTGGTTGTGATACGAGAAATACGTCCTCTACGCCTAATTATGTTTTGCCACTTTGTCTACTTCAACCTACACATGCTTATAAATTGCAGGATTGTATAGATTATAATATAGGAAGTTGGAACGAAATTGAAGGGGATTGCGGAAGTGGTTGCAAGTGTAAGTTAATTTAAAAAATCAATGAGAACGTAAAAAGTACAATATTAATTGTACAGTTATTATTATTTAGTATTATCAATTAAATGAAATACCGAGGACAACAATTTTGATAAATAAAAGACCCTTTCGTATCTTGAGTGGTATATTTCACCACGGTGACAATATAAATTGTGGACACTATACAAATATGGTAAGACAAAATAACCAATGGTTTCAAATAAACGATTCACTAGTTCGAAAAAGATAATGGCTTAGAGGTGCTAAAAATGCATATATGCATAAATGCATATATAGAAGGGCCACCAAGTATGTTCATATAGTTATTTTTTAAGATTAAACATATTTTATAAAATTGTGAACGTGTCGTTCTGGACGAGGCGCATTATATTCGCAACTTGCAGCTCATAATATTAGAACTCTGGCAGTTTGCCTTGCTACAACAATGGGAGAGAGAAGTTCAAATTAAATATCGAAGGGGTCAATTGAGTGCTTTATATACCATTGAACATCAAAAGATATTTTAAAGTTAATAATGAATCACTCCGAATCATAAGAATAGAGATGCCAGATAAGCTATATCGAAGCTACTATAGGTGTAAATAATTGTTAACAGCCTTGGTAGCTTTGATAGCTTATTTGGCATCTCTATTCTTAATAATGCACCATTGCAAAATTGAAGTTCATTTTATTATTTTGGTGCTTATTAACACTTAATGAAAAAAGAAAAGGAGTACTTGACAATTTCTAAATTGATTTCACAAATTTCTTTAGTTTAAATTGGCCATTCTAAATTTGAAACTTTATTTGAATATGTAAAATTAAGAAAAAGATTACTTAACAATTTTTGAATAGATCTCACAAATTTCATTAGTTTAAAATGGCGATTGTAAATTGAAAAATTTATTTGAATATGTAAACAATGAAGAAAAAGTGTACTTGACAATTTCTGAATTGATTTCAAAAGTTTCTTTAGTTTAAATTGGCCATTAGAAATTTTAAAATTTATATAGATAAATAAGGAAGCGAGTTTATTTAATTGAAAACTCAAGTTTAATGTTGCTATATTAAATAAAATACTACCATGTAATAATATTCTATGATGATTAGAAAGAAAGTCAATTTAATAAATATGATCTCATAGAATATTACCAAATAAAAGAGGTGTGAATTTTATTATAAAAAAAAATAAAATTAGAAACACAAAATGTTATAATTAAGACAAATGGTGAAATTGTTACACTAAATTATTACATTTATTATTTAAAAATTAACAAACTAAAAATTGTCTAAAATCACTTTATATAAATAAACTGAAGCGAGTGGGAAAATACACTTATACTTGCCAAGATTTTACCTTTTTAAAGGTAATTTTTTAGAGATTTCAATACTTTCTTAGAGCCTGTAAATAATGCATATTCTTTTAATTACTAATGAATTTTAATATTAGTAATTAAACAAAAAAGAGTTAAAATTTATCAAGTATGAGTGAGTGGGATAGGATATAATGAGACAGGTAGGATATAATATTACCGCTGAAATTACACTAGTTCTAAAAATAATATATTTGCATATTTAGCACCTCTAGGCCATGATCTTTTACGAACTAGTGAATTGTTTATTTGAACCCATTGGTTATTTTGACGTACCATATTTTTATAGTGTCCACAATTTATATTGTCTCCGTGGTGAAATATACCACTCAAGATACGAAAGTGTTTTTTATTTATCAAAATTGTTGTCCTTGGTATTTCATTAATTCTAAAATTTGTAAGTATTGAAGCTTGAAATTTATTTGCAATAGGATGTTAAATAATTGTTTTAAAATTAAAAGTAATGAAAAAATTATCAAAAACTGGGTCTTGATCAATTACTCCGTCCGTGACGGTATTTCAACTTTATTGGGCAAAAAATGAATCTGAACAGTAATATAAGGGGGATTATAGGAAAAAATGGCAACCACTCAATCAGCTGGTTGGGTTGGGTTGGGTTGGGTTGGGTTGGGATATAGAATAACTGACCACCGTTCGGGTGATCAGCTGATGGTCGTTCCGTGTGGGCTCGTCGCCGTGCGTGAGGGAGAGAGTTAGCTGACGTAGTCTCCGGGTCGGCGGCGCGTGGGTGCTTCGGAGTAGTGACGTCGTGTGTATGGGTGAGAGAGAGAGAGACAGAAAGAGAGAGAGGTAGTGGATAAGCGCGTCCACGGTGACACGTGGTTGCTTGGAAATGGTGACGGCTTATACGTACGCGGTAACACTGTATTTTCATAAAAAATTTTATATACTTCGTCAATGATACTTTTATTACATACTGAGACTTGTGGAATAATTTTTTCCATTATATAAATAGCATTTTCAATGCACGTTAATGCTTTAAAAATACCCTTGAAGGACACTTGCTGCATAACTATGGTTGGTGTGTAGATTTTTTTTTGGTGGAGATTCACTTTTTTCGTCCGAGCTGAAGTTAATGGAATCCCGTTGAAAATAACTTTGTTGGTGGTAACAGTAACACTGAGCTGTTATTTAGTTATTAAAATAGGTAGAAATATCATTAAATTGTCTTTTGAATCCTTCCCATGCATCTCTTGTAAAAGTTATACCAAAATACGTTGTAACGTTGTACTTCGTGAGTCGAGCAATGATTGCGAGAAGCAACCTCCAATGCTTCCAACGAGCCCCGCAACACGTCACAAGAAAAAAACGAAATAAACCCACGCGGTTCCTCGCCGGCTCGTACTTCGTTTGGACAGAGGAGATCCACTGAATAATCGTCGTCTGGGGTAGCCACTGACGAACCAACGACGATTTTTCCTGTTTGCTGGTCGAAGGGTGGAGGTTACACAAGGCGAGAGCAAGTAAATAATTAAAGTAAATAATGCAACAGATAATAGTTAAATAATTAAATAATTAAATAATAAAGAAAACGCCGCCAACCACCCCCGAAGATATGCCGAAAGGAGGGGGGGGGGTGGAAATCTTGCACGCTAAATAAAATATACCCTCTAATAATTAAATTCGAACAACAACACTTTTTTATTATTATTAGAAACTCCGAAGGCAGAAAGAGGTGCTGGCATGCAGGCCACATTGCCTCCAACGTGTCACGAAAGGGGAACGCTGGCGCGAAATGGCCGCCGCACCGTCCCGGGTTGACGCCGAATAGCTGTAACAATAATCATGGAAACGCGTAAGGTGACGACTCCACTCCGTAGTGGAGGTTACAGCCACAGCTGTCGCGACAATCTCACACGCCACGGAAGGCACCGAACACCACAGCATGCCCGTCGAAAAAAACCACGATCAAGTACGCGCGTCTGTCTCGAAAAACTGAGAGCACCGGCAGGAATTTACTTAACCCGCGAATTGCCCGGATGGCTCACACCACTGACCTTTTCCCTGTCTCAACTAAGCAGATCCTCTCAACTCTGCCCTAGAATTCTTTGTCTCTAATTTCTCTCTTCATAATAGCAAATGCACAGGTATGTCCGTCCGTTCTATTCGAGGTCAAGGAAGTGAGTGCTCGAGACGAAAATCTCCTCGAGCAAGCTCGCATAGGCGCGTCTCTCTTTGTTTCACTCGCACTCGCATCGCGAAGCAGTCACTCTCTCGCGCACGCGTACCTTTTTTTTTAATAGTTTTTATTGGCCTTTTGCTGGTGAGCTTAGGCCATTACCAAGTATTTGCCCAGTGGGACTTTATTATTCAATTTTGCCGAGTGGGACTTTTTTTCTTGTTTAATTAATTTGCCCAGTGGGACTTTTAACAAATATCGTAGTCGTGGTTCTTTTATCGTCCGAAAAAAGCCCGAAAAAATTTTCGAGTTCTAGACGGGAATCGAACCCACGGCTACTTGAGTCACCTTGTATTAGCAGGCAAGCGTGTTACCCACTAAGCTAAGGACGGCTCTCGCACGCGTGCCTGTTGCTGGTGATTAGCCTAATCATCCACCAGTATATTTCTTTTGGGAAAAGACTACGCCAGTCAATCGGCCAATCACCGACGACTCGACTCGCTCGCGAGTCTTTGAAAATCGAACTCGTCGATGTTGGAGGAGGGCCGGCTTGACTCGAGAATCACTAATTTTGGGGATAGGTATGAAGCCACTGACCCTTCTCTGTCCCGAATAATGCGCGTGCGGTCCCGATAACCATCCCGTACGAGTTCTCATGCCCGCGAATTATGCGGCAGCAGCTACGAAAACCGAGCTCTCGCGTTCGTCAAACCGGCCGTGGTTTGATTATTCCTAAAATAGGGCTGAAAGTTGTCACGCGCCGTTTCGTCAACCCAGCTGGGGGACTGCACAGTGATCGGCTAATGTTGTTCCATGAGAATAAATTATTAAAAGAAAAAATAAATTCGCTTGTTGATAAAGTTGAGATGGTCGACAATGTCGCAAGTAATAATAAAATAAATAAAAATTATGTTAAGCCTAACGACGAAAATGTAAATAACGAGTTGCAGGTGTTTGTCTCGTTGGGCTTCACACATAAATCTGCACCCTCTTGTCGCTTCTGCTGTGAGAGCTCTGGCGCGGGATCTATCGAGAGTGCTGAGCACTGTAAAGTCCTTATAAATGGCGTTTTAGATGAAAAAATTCAGATGTTAATATTGAAAATGTTGCCTTAGCAGTGCTCAGCATCGTCCTTCCTACGCTTTCTGGAGGAGACCGGCAGTGGCACGGTGTTGAGATCGAGAAGACCGCCGTCTTGTTTAGTTAGGCTCGCCAGCAGAAAGCGTGTTTCAGAGATCATTCGCGCTAAACGTTCGCTCGCCAATAATTATATTACCACCAAAGACGTTAAATCCGATTCTCCTGACAATGAATCTGCCAGGAACTTGCCAGACAGGAAAATTTTTATTAATGAAATGCTCACGTCTGAAACATATCCTAAATTTTTGGGCCTCAAGCAGCTTGCTTTGAGGCTGGGCTTTAGGTATGTCTGGCACAGCGGTGGGATGTTCTTGGCCAGGAGAATGGGAGGCGAGTGGGCGTATATTTTCACCTCCGCTGCGGATCTGCAGGTAATAGCTGATGCCTATCGTGGAGAGATTGACTGCCCTACTGCTCGACTTAACATCGAGGAGGGGGGCGGCCAACCAAACATTGGAGGCGCTGTATCCTCTGCATGACTTCAGCGGGGCACTGCTGGTGGGGCGATAGAGGGAGCATTGAGAGCGGGCTTTCTCAATGTGAATTCTTTGAGAGCTCACATTGAGAAAGTCCGTCATTTTCTTGCTGACGGCCCGTCTTACCACCTTTTTGGGATCGCGGAGTCGTGGCTTGGCCTAGTCGTCGACGACAGTCTCATTCGGATTGAGAGTTACAGTGTCGTTCGTCAAGACCGTAATATTCATGGCGGTGGTGTTACCTTATATATGAGGCGTTTCACGTCAACTCTCCAAGCACGGCGCGCGAGCGCCAAAACACGCTGTGTTCAATTCGTGTTTAAACTACCTAAATGAACTCAACAAAAATATGTAAAACATAGATTTTGTGTATTTTTCTCTCAGCTTTCCAATGGTGTAAGTATTTTTTCCGAAATTTTTTATTTTCACCTTTAAAAAATATAAAATATGTTATATCTCGAAAAGTGTATTTTTAATATATTTTTTAATACTTTTAATCGAAAGCTGAGGAAATTTTACACAGAAATCAATGCTTTGCATAGAGTGCAAATAATATTTACTATAAGATACACAACGCGAAAAAGAAGACGTACCGCCGCTCCGACGCGCCCGGCCCGCCTTACCGCGGTGCGCTATCCCGCACGAATACTTTTTTCATTAATTTTTCTTCCTTTAAAGCTTTAGTATTACTTTTTTTCTTTTTTGTTTAAGACTTGTTTTGGAAAAGATATTATACAATATTCTGCACTCAAAGAGGTCTTTTATAGCTTTAATTTTCTTTGACCTATTGGAATAATTGCATGAAATTGTAATATTCCTAGAATAGACTTGGCTTTTTCTAGTCTTGATTTTAATTTTACAGCAGTTTCTTCGTAAGATTTCTTACTACTGTAAAAAACTATTGTTTCTTTGCAATAACTTGCAGCCCAGGTAAAGAGATCTTCTGGCGTTAATATCCGATGATTTGAAGAAAGTTGTAAGCTCGCTCGTTTTGCCCCTCTTTTTAAGTTCGCGCCTATACCATCACATGCACCTTTGCCATGTGCGGTTGCATAAAAATGCCATTCAGCTGGTATTCCAAAATCTTTTTCGTGGTAAATAAGATTTTCAAAATTACTTTTATTTTTAAAGTGCTGACCTGCTCCATCAGTTAAATAATAATTTTTTTTTTACTGTGAAATGAGTTTGAAGATGGGATATTATAATTTTTTGATACTCATAAACTGCGATAGTATCATGGTTTAAATTATCAGAAATAATTGCAATACTTAAATGTTTAAGCTCATCATTTTGTTTGTAATAAACTACAATTGTAAAAAGAGTGGCTTGGTTATTAT
>UELU01111970.1:0-13574 GCA_900490025.1 Megastigmus dorsalis
GTCCAGGAATCTGTGGGTACAATCCTGTGTGCTGCAGCATAATCTAAAATTTATTTTTCTAAACGCAGTTAAGAATACCTACACATCAAAAACACATGCAGATTTACTGACTGCTCAAAACAGGTACCAGTTCTCACTTTTCAGAGTGGACAAGCATTTATTAGAAATAAATTAAACATCTTTTTATTAACTTTAGGTATATTTTTCATTTCCACTATATAATAAACATGGATATATAGTTCATCAATAATGTTGCCGACTTTTTGGAGTAATATGCATATGTTCTTTGCACTTCTAACTTATTGATGATTATATAAAAGTATTACTTTCATTAATTTTATAATAATTCTTATATACTTTATATGGGTTTTGATATGACACGGTTCCTTCCGTACATTTTTACATTATCTAAGAAAGAAATTTTTTAAACTATATTAATGTTTTTATATTTATTAATTTCGACTCCTATTGTGACTTGCTAAAAAATGAATATGTGCCATCCAGGAAAAAGCTGACTACTTTGAGGAAGTGTCCAATTTTAAGGAATACGTTTCCAAAAAATTTTCTCATTAGAAAAGACCACAGAGCTCTGTGTAAAAATTAAAAAAAAATAATAATAATTAAATAAAGATTGAAATCGAGGTATTTTTTTTCTGTAAAGAGCAATAAAAGTCGATGACCTTTATTATGTAAGTAAATACAATTGAAGTCGATTAAAATTTTAAAATTTTGTCTATATCCATTGTAAGCAATCAATTATAATAATAAAAATCGCAATGAAAATCGATTGTTCTGAATTGAACGTACACACACCAACAATAACACACACAAACACAAACGCACTCTCACACATACTCACTCATACTCACACACACTCTCACACATCTCATTCACACACAAACACACTCAGCCTCACAAATATTAACACACATAAATACAAACGCGCACACTCACGCATTTAAATACACACAAACATTTGCTGACAACACACAGACACATACTTATTCACACTCATACTCACTAACACACACACATACGCGTACAAAAACATTTACTCACAAGCACATACGCTCATATACACACTCACATATACACAAACACAATATCTCTCTCTGTCACATCCATAAGACCAAAATTGGTTATTTAAAACGCCACTATTTTAATTTTTTTTATATTAAATACAGGCACTTACATTAGATCAAGTCTGTGAAATTCTGCATTTAATTTTTTTATTCGCAATAAAGCTGCAGCCACCGCTACAGCCACCGCTGCAGACACCGCTGTAGCCACCGCTGCAGGCGATTTTCGTAAGGGGCGATTACATAACGTTATCGAACATTACTCTGAAACAATGTAATTAGAAACTGCTGAGACTTTCAGTCTATACGGAGAAACCAGGAACCGCATTTCATCATTGTTGACCTTCTATCATCTGGTTATTCCTGGGGATCAGCATATTTGAGAAAGGTAGAGCGCGTGTAAGAGGGTTTATTCGTTTATGCGTGAGAATTTAAAAGTGTGTGAGTATACATGTGTGTCTCTGTGAGTTTAAGTATTCTACCTTTGGTATAATAGTACAATCAAACTTAAAACTAAAACTAAGAATGTATGTAGAATTTTATTGCAAAAAAAACCGCTATAACCCATCTTAAAATTTCTATCACGTCGAAAGGTATAAATACATAAAAAAAGAAATTGCAAATAAATTAAATGTAAGTTCAATATAAGAATCAAAAAAGTCGATTACGCCACTAGGAAGGAAACAACTCGCCTTCGACTGGCATGTCATTTACACGAGTTCTGGGCTAGCCCATTTTCCTCCCAAATAGCGTATACTATTTTTTTACCTAGCGAAAACGAAAATACAACATTCTAGAACAGGCGCCAGGAGAAAAAGTAGTACTTTCGGTTCTGCGACTAAGTCCGAACCAACTTTTATATGAAAAATTTTCAAAGTCCCACTTTCTGTTCTGCGCCTGAGTCCGAACCAACTTTTGTATGAAAATTTTTCAAAGTCCCACTTTCTGTTCTGCGACTCTGCTGACCTGAGATCTCATCTGAGGTTTTTCAGTAGGGTCCCTACCCAGGGAAAGGCTGCCTTTCGTCATCTTCAGCTGCTTCGGGGGATCTACGCAAGACAATGGGAAGAGCTCGCTAGCTCTCTAGTTCTAAGTGCGCTAGATTTAGTTTAGTTAGGATAGTTCGAGTGGGCTGTTCGCTCTAGGTTAGCTAGGCTTGTAATAGTAACGAGTAATATACCGTTACAAACTCCCCCCTCCTAAAAGAAACGCGGCAACGCGATTTTCGGCTGGGGCTCGCCTCCTAAAGTGATTCGCAACTAGCTATTCCTTACTAATAAAATTGTTTCGATAGCTTTATAACGATTTATAACGATATAACTATTCATATATGTTTGTACTAAATATAAGAATGTTATCTATGCGATATATACGATTGAAGTATTATTTATACAATTTCATACAAAAATAAAAATTTTCAAGGTACAAAAATTAATTTTCGATCCGATTATTTGTCAGTGACACTCTTCTTGTTCTCTTGTTTGTACTTGTTGTGTATGACAGTGTATGAGTGTACTTACTTTCTACTAATACAATTTCGATTTTAATACAATTTTTAATTTAATGTTTTCGAGCTACGTAAGTAATACAAAAGAAAATTCGATTAATGTTTATACGGAGTAACGATTGCGAAGGTATTATTGCCTTTTATCGGTACATAAATTGCACTGACATTTATTGTGCCGAGTTATTCGAGATACCTATTACAGTATGGGATACTTTAGCTATGATATTATTTAATTGTGCGGGCCATTGTATGTGCTCATCACGAGGCATGAATGGTTATGCTCGGTTTGTACCACAAATTTCGAGTTTGATTCTCATGCTTGCAACGAGTACATCTTTTTGACTTGAAGTGTTTAACCCGCGAGCATTTAACGAAAGTTCCGAAATTTTTGCGAAACACTGCGATATCGATATAGCCTTAGGTATTTGTTAAGTTTCTAGGGAATTCAAGTCTAGCATTGTGCTAGGTATTCGATTTACGATGGGGATAGGGATAGGTGTCCTATCTGGCGACAGTTCCAGCTCCTATCCGGTCGCGATTGTGGCACATTACACGGCCCTGGGACTGCGCGAGGTGTCTCGCGATTCACAGCTGGCCCTCCCGTAGAGGCGGCCGGGTATTCGAAATTTAGTCCTCCGAATGGGACTGTTCGAGGTGACTCACGCATTGCCGGCGGCAGTCCAGTAGGTGCGACCGGGTATTCCGTTTGCTGCCATCCCAATGGTGCTGCTGGTATGGCCCAGCTTGGTAGCACGTCAGGGCGTGGCGTGACCACTCTATCACCGGGTTCTGGCCTAGCATCCTGGTACTGAACCCAGGTCAGTCGCTGCCGTCACTTTTCTTTGTCCGAATTCGTGTCTTTTTTGAGCGCGTTGTACTTCCCGACCGCGACCTCTGCCTCTCTGCAGAACCTGCGTTGTTACCGACGTTGCTGACGCGACTGTGGTTGGAGGCTGGGTCTGACGATCTTCGAGGATCCGGCCTTTTTCGGTCACGGAGATGGTAGCGCGACCGCCCACTATCGGGGCTAACGTCGGAGTCCCCGGACGACGAAAGATTTTCGCCAGACGCAGACCTCTTCCCTTTCCGTGTCCTTGCATGACGCGATGTTCTTGGACCTGTCAATAAATTAGGGGTTTCGATTTTAGCGACGAAGGGCTTAAGGTCCGTAATGTGGACTTTATTGACTTTTTGACTTTCTACGTCTCTCAGTTCATATACGACGGGAGATAATATTTTTTCGACATTACATGGACCTACGAATTTTGGCGCGAGTTTGGCTGCAAAATTATCTGCCGCTGAGGAGAGTACATGATTTCTCCTAAGGATTAGATCTCCTATTTGGAAGGCAGCCTCGCGTCTTTTCTTATTGTAATGTAAAGCTTGTTTCTTATTAGCTTTATCTAAGTTTTTTCGAACTAAGTCGTATATGGCTGGGAGGCGTGTCAGTCTGTCAGTCCATTTCGAGAGAGGTAAGGATTCATAATCATTGGGAGTTTCAAGTGATTGCCTAAGAGTACAACTAATATGCGGTTTTTTCCCTAAATTGAGGAAGGCCGGTGTTAGTTGAGTAGACGCATGCACCGCAGTATTACAAGCGAACGCGAATTCTTGTAAGTGGATATCCCAATTTTTATGGTTTTTATCGACGAAAATGGCAATTATTGTTTTTAAAATCCCATTGACCCTTTCCACAGGATTGGCCTGTGCATGGTAAGGGGCAATGGTCGTTTGTATGATCCCTAACTCTTCTAGTTTCGATGACATTAGTTTATTTGCGAATTCTGTCCCATTGTCTGTGACTACGTATTTGCGACATCCCCAACGGAAAACTACCAATTCTTCGAAAGCTTTTACGATACTAGGCCCGTTTGCTTTCCGTAAGGGTATTTCTATGTATTTCGTAAATAGGTCTTGAAAAACTAGTATGTAGCGAAATTGCGATTTACTAGGAGGGTATGGTCCCATGATGTCAGCTGATATCGTTGACCATGGTCCCTCTATGTGTCTTTTTCCCATTAGACCCATAGGAGCTTGTTGCGATACTTTGTGCAGTTGACATTCTGTACATTGCTTCTCGTATCGGATGACGTCTTGCCTCATTTTTGGCCAAAAATATTGTTGAGCCAATTTGTTCAATACCTAAATGGCCTGCCTGAGGTGTGTTATGTACTTCAAATAGTACTCTTTCTTTATCCGGTTTTGATATCACTAGTTTCCAGCTGTCTAAATCACCCATAATTGGGTCGATATATGGATCTGGACGATGTTTATACAAGCATCGATTTTCAACTTTCCAGTTTGGGAATTTTCCTGGATTATTGAAGACTTCTTGTATTCGAAAGGCGTACCAATCAGTGTTTTCCACTTGTTCAGTTGTAGCAATGCTGAACGCTTCTTCAGCTAGTCGAGATAGTGCATCAGGAACTTTGTGGAGTGCTCCTTTTCTATGTACTATCTCCATGTTATAGGCTTGGAGAGCAGTGGCCCACCTCGCTAATTCGCCTGTTGGGTCCTTGATGTTATGTAACCATTTCAAACTACTGTGATCAGTGATCACTTTAAAGTGCTCTCCTAGCAGATAACCTCTAAATTTTTCCACGGCCCAAATTACGGCTAGACATTCTTTTTCGGTCACCGTATAGTTCCTTTCTGCTTTTGATAATGTGCGACTCGCATATGCTATCGGGTGTTCTTCTCCATCAAAGTCTTGGGTGAGCACCGCGCCGAGTGCATAGTCGCTTGCATCTGTTTGCAGACAAAAGGGTTTGTTTGGGTCTGGTTGAGCTAAGACTGGTGCCTGTGTAAGAAGTAACAACAGTGTTCCGAAAGCGTGCTGTTGATCTTCCCCCCAATACCAAGACACTCCTTTCTTAATGAGTTCGGTAAGTGGCAATTTCGTTTCGGCAAGAGATGGCATAAATCGGGCACACCAGCCTACCATACCTAAAAATCTACGAAGTTGTTTCATATTTTTCGGCGGTGGATAATTCAAGATGGGCTTATCTTATCTGGGTCTGTTTTCAGTCCATCCCTATTGACGACATAACCTAAGTATTTTATTTCGGGAAAATAAAATTCAGACTTCCCCCTGTTTATTTCCAGGTTGACGTCTTTTAGTCTTTTGAGTGTTCTCTCCAACCAATGGAGGTGTTCCTCAAACGTATTTGTTGCGATGATTATGTCATCCATGTACACGAAAGCAGATGGCTGCCATTCTGGGCCAAAGATATTGTCCATTGCTCTCTGAAAGGTGGCAGGTGCGTTGCATAGGTCGAAAGGAAGCCTTGTAAATTGGAACAATCCTTTTCCAGGTACCGAGAATGCAGTCATTTCTTTACATGCTTGTGTCAGGGGTATTTGATGATAAGCATGACTATGATCCATTTTCGACAAATATTTCGTGTTTCGAAGATTATCTAAAAGCATATCCATATGAGGAAGTGGGCATGCGTCTTTTCTTGTGACCTGATTTAGGGCACGATAATCGATACAAAATCTGATCTTATCTCCTGGTTTCGGTACAATAACCGGACAGCTACTCCATGCGCTTTCGGAAGGTTCAACAATACCTTCAGCTAGTAGTCTGTCAACTTCAGCGTACGCTTTGGTCAATAGCTTAGGAGAAATACGACGGGTTCTCAACTTTATTGGCGCATGATTTTGTACGTCGATATGGTGAGGAGTAATTCGAGCGACGCCCAGCGTATCCTTTAAGCTTGGGACAGTCAATTTTTTAATGAGGGTGTCTAACGATTTTTGTTGTTGTGGTATTAATTCCACAATTCCTTCGAGAGATGCAATTGCTACGAATACACTGGGGTCAGTGTTACGAGGGTAGAATGGGCACACAATATTCCGAGGTGTATGCCATGTTCTAGTTTCAAAATCTATTTTCATTTTAAAGATTTCGAGAAGATCGATACCAATAATGATGTCATAGTCCAATGATTTCGATATTTTCAATTGAACTAATTTTTCTTCATTGTCGATCTTGAAGATTAGCTCCACTGAGCCTCTTACGTTTTCTAGTTGACCATTTGGCATAGCCATGCAAGAAGACGAAGGTACGATTTTCGATTTGACTAGTTCTGCTGTTTTTGGCCCAAGATACGAGACGACAGAACCTGGGTCAATTAAAGCTGGGAATACTTTCCCCGATAGTTCGATGTTCAAATAAAATTTATTGTCAAATGTTCCTACTGGGGCTGCGAGCCATTTCGATTTGTTGTCATAGCCACTATTCACGATTTTCTCTTTTGCTTTAAAGAGAGTTGGCATGACCATATTATTAGGGGCCGAATTCCTTGCGGAGGTGGAGCAGGCCCTTATGCTTTTCCTCCTTTTGCGTTTCCCAGGTTGGGATTGCACTGGGCACACGAACGTAAAGTGACACCGTTTTGTCCACATTTATAACAGATTAATCCGTTTTTCTCTGGACAAGTTTTCACCCAGTGTACGTTCTTCTTGCATATCCAGCAAGGATATGATTTCAGTATCGAGACGTCTTGAGCAGGTGCTGTTGTTTCGATTTTCAATGGTTTCAAGGAGGCTTTTTCTATTACCTCCTTTCGATTTGAGGGTTTTGCCTCTCTTGCGTCATTATTGACGTTCTGTTTATCTTGATGAGTGAACGAGCGTTTCTTGAATCGCTCGGTTGGTTGATACGATTGTTCTAGTTTCCTATTAGATTCTTGTGGGGGATTGCTCTGTAAGACTGTAAGGTGGTTATTTGGATTAGCAACTGCTGCTACTCCGAGTGCACCTATTTCCTCTGCTGCTTGTAGCGATTCGATTGCGGCCGTTTTATTTTTTCGAGTTATCTTGTAGGCCACTGTTGGGAACATTGTTTGTTCCGGGGCAGGTGGAGCCTTGTAAGCTTTCCTCCTTTCTATACAAACCTCTTCATGTTGTCCCAGAGTTTGCAGTTCTTGAAAGGTTCTGAACTGTTCTCTCTTTATCGATCGAAGGTACTCTGGGTGAAGATTTCGATATGCTCTGTCCAATTGTTCTTGTAGTGACATCTTTGGAATTCTCTTATCCATTAATACTCTTAGAGCCGGAATGTAGATCGCGATGTGCTCATCCGGTCCTTGGGTCCTCGCTTTGATTTCATCCTCTAAGCGAAGTTGGAAGTCTGGAATGCCATATTGCAGTCTGAGTGCGTCTGGAAAGTCTTCCACAGAGACCCAATTCTTCGACAAAGGTCTAGACCAATATAATGATTGTCCAGTTAAAATAACCGGTACCAAGCGCAGGATCTCTTGGTCGCTTATCGAGTTGCACTCTTGGCATTCCTTCAATCGTACTATAAATTCGTCGACGTCTTCTTTAAGCTCTCCTGCATAACCTACCTTCCATTTTTGTAGGAGTGTGATAGCACGAGATTCACGTTGCAGGGAGTTATCACGTGATTGCGAAATATTCGATAAGTTCGGTTGGAACGACAAATGCGGTGCTCCTGTGGATGCATGAGCCGTATTGGGTGGATAACCTATCGGCGATACTGGAAAACCATAAGGTATCTGTCCGTATAGCATTGGATAGTAGGGGTTATATCCAAAATAAGGTGGCATCAACGGGTGCGACGAAGGTTCTACTACTCGACCATACGATGAGGTGTAAGCGAATCTTGGGTAATTTAAGGTTTCGGTAGGGTGATGTATGTTTTCTGAGATACTAGCTCTAGTTTCGGTATTACAAGTACGATGAATTTCCGAAATTGCTGGAGGTCTTGGTGGCAGTGCTGTATTCTCTTGTCTTGATTTTACTGAGCCGTGATTTGAGGCTAATCCTCCCGATATATACAGACTAGGTTGAGTTGTTTGATTATATTTCGGTATTGCTCCAAGGGACGATGTACATGGAGTCAAGGTTGAAACATCTAGGTTTCTCACGCCGCCTGCACCTTCAGCTGATCGTACTGGAGACAATTCTTCTCCTATAGTTGGGATAGGGTTATCGTTTCGAAAGTGTTTCCTAACTGTATTCCTTTCTATTGTCGAGTTATACGGGGGTATCCACGTGTTCCATGAAGGAGTTAGCAAGGGTAGTGGTGTCACTTGAAAGGTTGCTCTTGGTACTGCCGGTGGGATACTGACGTCGATTGGCAGAGTTCGGAGTATCCTCGTTTCCTCTGCCGTGATTCTCCCACCACTGTAGACTGTTTCGCTCGGTACCGATGTACCTCCGCTGGCAGTCTGTTCGGCTGGATTGTCTTGATCATCTGTCTAACTAGTAAAAGACAGATTGCCATCCAGCACATCATTGGGTTCCAATGATACTTTATGTGTGCCCCTGACTTCATCATTATCTACTGCAGGGTTCCATGGAGCGCTTTGGCTGCCAAATAACCTTCTAGGGTCAAATCTAATAAGGCGATCGTTGAGGTCCGGTCGGTCACTGTCGCTGTTTAGGTGACAACGCTGTGCACTGGCTACCAGATCTTCTGTTGGTGCGGCCGAGAATACTGAGAGCAGTCGCTCTCTTTCTATTGAAATCTTGGCAGCTTTCGATGCTATTTCGTCAGCACTCGCCATTGTTGCTGACTTTAACGATAAATGATTCGAATAGTGGAGGGGAGACTCACAAAGCGACGAGAATGAAGAAAAGAAAAAGAAGAAAAAAAAACAGATAGCTCAATCTGCTGATATATTTTCCAACAAACTTTTGGAATAAAATGACGGGAACACTATCTTAGCTCAATGTGGTATAATCATAATAATTCGATTGCTCAGATCTATCTTACCTTACGTTTAACAATTACCTACAAGTTCAAAAAAAAATTTTTATACACCAATGAAAAACAAGAAGCTAAAAGAAATTTTCAGCATTAATAGCTTTGGAGTTATGCTGTCACACCACATATTCCATACAAGCAAAGTGAGTAAGATTAAAGTGCAAGCAAAAAAAATTCTAAGTTCAAACACAAAAAAAAATCAAAGTAGCGAAGAACCAAAGAAAAAAAATCTAGCAAAAGAAATTTTCGCAATTGTGCAAAAGAATCAAGCAGAGGGTTAATTAGAGCGAGAGCCAGTTCCTTTTTTTTTTCGTTTTGCTAAGTGAAAGTTTATAATTTGTCTTATTTCCGTTTTACCTCTGTCTATCGACTCTTGATTGAGGGTACGAGAGCGAAATATATATAATTTCTAACGATGACGAAGTTACTACGAACCGAATGTAAACTACAACTATTCTTTTCGAAAGAGTTCTTGTTGTTTACTAGTGACGTATTACTACATTATATTTATTGTAGTTTCGATAAACAAGTTTCGATAAAATATTTTTCAAAAGGATTCTTATCATACCGATATCGAGGGATTACTACGTTTATTTATATTAGTTTCGATAAATAAGTTACGATAAAATTTTGTTTCGAAAGGGTGTAGTGAGGTAGTATCGATATTGGGGTTGTTTCGATATGCTTGTGATTGAATTGACATCTATACTTCCCAAAAATATTTTATTTTCAAAATTAATACTACTGATATTCAAGATACTGAAAAAAAAATTTTATTCAACAAACGAGAAGCTTCCGAGCTCGATAATCATTAAAATTTGATTTTCGAATTTTCGGCTTATACTGACTCTTAAAATTCATAAAACTATATAAAGTGTTGTAGAATACTGCAATTTATTAATATTGTACGATTTCCTTTGTTTAATCAAGAGGAAAAAAAAATTTCGAACGTTGATAATTAATTCCGACAACAAAATTATTACCCGTAATAATTGTATAAATTCACGAAACTGTTGTACTCTTTGACAAGCAAAAGGGATTAAAGGTGTTATAGAGATGTAATTAAGCATGCCAGGAAATGTTATTGGCGAAGCTGTTTAGGCATATCGATGCGCATGTGTGAGCATATACATAAATTTTCATGTGTGCTAAACGAAAATTTTTCAAGTGCAAAACATATTAGATGTGCAAAAAATTTATAATACATTATATCATGCATAATATATAGCTTATACGAGAGGGAAAAAAATTTATTTTCAATTGTGTGTGCACTATAATTTACGTGCGGAGAAAAATTTATATTTTCTATTCTATGCACTTTATTTTCAATGCACGCGAGAACTGTGTACTATTATTCATGTACGCAATTTGTACGATCAAAAAAAAAATATTCAAAGTTACAAAAAAAATATTCACTGTTACAACCAAAAAAAATATTCATTGTTACGAAAAAAAAAAATTTTCAATGTTTCGACAAAAAAAACATTCAATGTTTCAACAAAAAATAATTTAATGTTTCAAAAAAAACGAATTATTCAAACTTACTCGTGCACAGCAGAGAACCATTTAAAATTTTAACCAAATTATTTAATTTTTGGTAATTTAATCATTACCTTTTTTTTTCTGTTCCATTGCTGAGATTTTTGTCTCTCACAACGTGGCTTGCTCGCCACGCCGAGCACACAAAATGGCCGCCAATT
Organism: Megastigmus dorsalis; assembly: GCA_900490025.1. Taxonomy (NCBI): domain Eukaryota; kingdom Metazoa; phylum Arthropoda; class Insecta; order Hymenoptera; family Megastigmidae; genus Megastigmus; species Megastigmus dorsalis. The sequence continues at coordinate 11,026 of UELU01111970.1, forward strand.
CGAACGGCGTCATTGCGCCAACGAACAAAAATGGCTATCACGATGAGTGTCGGTGGAACGCGATTTTTGTCACTACGTAATTTTATTCTTCGCGTACACTAACACTTTTCACTGGCTTTACCGTCGGCCCCACGTTGCTGGTGCCATTTATAACGGTATACCTGCTGTTAGATATATCAGTTATGTTATTAAATTCCGAATTACGATTCAAATCAACTTAATAGTATTCACTTAGTTTCTGGGAAAGGGTTTAAATAAATCCCTGATCAATTAGCATGAAAACAAAAATAATTGAATTAACATTTATTCAAGGATCGAATAAAACTCAGCGACTTAGCAGTTGAGCGCCAGCCGAGTTTGTTTCTCGGCACGAACGAATACTAAGTCCTACGGCTAACTAGTCGCGAGACCCCTGTTCCGGGTGGCGAATTCAAGGTAAAGTCCGAATTTCGTAGGTACGAGTTATTCACGAATCTCTAGTTTCGAAATGTTACAGCGAGAATTTAGTTTCGGCAAAATACGAGTATTGGTTTCGACACGACGCGGCTATGCGACCGCCACTCACTCGCGTTCTTACACCACGTTTCGCGATGTAGCTCACACTTGGTTTCTCGACACCGAAATCAAGTGTTGGCATAACAATATCCGTGCAACTTACTTTTTCGATGTACAACGAAGATGAAGCCTCTCAAGATTTCGCTGGATACAATGGTTGAGAGCACGTGGCAAGGACAATACGAATGATTTAGGATATTGTAATTCGACGATTCGAGTGTCCTATTCTAACGGCGTCCCGGAGCGAACAGACAGAACGAAGCATCAAGTGCTCGCGAGACAGTTCGTTCCGCGAGCTTGCCACGTGCTCCGTCGCCCGCTTGCCACTCCTTCGTTCCGCTTCGTCTAGGGTCGCGCATCTTCGCGAATACTGCTGTGCTGCTAAAAGCTGCTATTTCTGATGTTTCTGTCTCTCTCTCTCTCTCTCTGTGTTATGAGTGTATACGGCTTCGAGTGCACTTTTCGTTTCTCTTCGTGTAAAGGAAGTACACGAGAAGAAGCGCTGATTCTTCAGGTGTTTGTTCCATGAGTGCCGCTGCATAAGTTCTGAAGATTTGGAGCCGATGCAGCCAACCGTCTGCGAGATACGAGCAGATCCTGATTTCGAGGTTAGGTGTCATCTTTCCAGTGTTTACTCTGCTTATCTGCTTCGACGTTGGAGAGTTCTTCTTGCTGCTCCTGCTCTCCACTCTAGGTGAGATCTAATCCTTATAAAAGAGAGTTTCGAGAATCTGCTACTAATATTCTGTTTATTTTGTGTGCTTCCAGGTGCAGCGCAGCTGTTGTCAATCCATCCTGGTAGTTGGTGATTTCTCTTTCTGCTTCCAGAGGTTTCTTCCAGTTACTACCAGCTTTTACGATGGACGAGTGCAAAGGTAATCGATTTTCCTTTCGAAATTCAAGTTTCGATAATTATTTCATGCATATTATTTCTATTTACAGGCTTTGGACAGGCCCTGCGAGCTCACAGCTGAGTGTTTCTTCTTGTCTGTGTCTTGCTGCTGCTGTTCCTTGATGACAGCTTATGTAGACGACTGAGAAGGTAACTGTAAGTCCAATCCTTTATTGTATTCGAACCGATATTTCATATTATCATCTATTTTGCAGGTATGACAGCGAGTATCCGGCATCCTGCGTGTTTCTAATTCGAGTGTGCAGAGGTGGTGAGAGTATTCTTTTCTCTTGAGAAGGTAAGCATGTTTCCAATCCTTATTTTGTATATTTCAGATCTTTACATGTGTCTTCTTATTTGTTTACAGGTGTCCGAGACTACGAGTGGACCATAGCCGAGGGTCCATGAAGAGGCAAGCAGCCTAGGAGCAGTGGGACAGTCCCTACCCAGGGGAAGGCTACCTTTCGTCATCTTCAGCTGCTTCGGGGGATCTACGCAAGACAATGGGAAGAGCTCGCTAGCTCTCTAGTTCTAAGCGCGCTAGATTTAGTTTAGTTAGGATAGTTCGAGTGGTCTGTTCACCCTAGGTTAGCTAGGCTTGTAATAGTAACGAGTAATATACAGTTACAGTATGAATCTTGAATTATTTAAATTTGTGGACGGTTTATAGTCTGTCATTTTAAAAACGTATTCCTAATGCACCATAGAATTTGCGTGAAAAGATTCATTGACTAGCCTCTGCTAGATTTATTTTACGCGCACTTGAGGTATCGAAATTCAAGCCTTTGCCGATTAAATTGATAAAATGCATGAATCTTTAATTACTTAAGTTTGGAGACGCTTTACAGTCTCTAATTTTAAAAACGTATTCCTAATGCATCATAGAATTTGTGTGAAAAGTTTCATAGACTAAATATATGAATCTTGAACTATTTAAATTTGGAGACGGTTTATAGTCTGTAATCTTAAAAACATATTCCTAATGCATCATAGAATTTGTGTGAAAAGTTTTATTGACTAGCCTCTGCTAGATTTATTTTACGCGCACTTGCGGTATCGAAATACAAGCCTTTGCCGATTAAATTGATAAAATGCATGAATC
>UELU01112025.1:0-16751 GCA_900490025.1 Megastigmus dorsalis
TCGCAACACCATCTTTATGATAATCATTATCACATTGACTTAAAAGTTTATTATTATATTGATTTATAAATTCACAACTTTTTTTGTCGTTCGAATTTTTGAGACATAAGTAAAATTCGGTTTTACATTTTAAACAAATTTTAGAGTTGCTTGGTAATAAGGGGAATTTGAGTTTAATTTCACCGCCAGCAGTACATAAATTTTTTCTTTCTATGTGATTTTCTTTCTGAAATGGGTTAAAGCAGTAAGTTCTTATTGTCAAAGTTGTTTTCACAAGAGGCATTATGAAAAGAGTAACAAAATTAAATTTTGTTATTCGCTTATTAGCACGATGTAAAAATATAAGCAGCAGTTGACTATATAAAATAATCAAAGATAATTTTGAAACTTCCAAGCCTCGACTATGTACACTTTAAGAACATATTTTTACTGTGAGAATTGTAAAACTAATGTAAAAAATTTGTTGTTTACCACCTATCGGCGAAAAAAGGAACTATGATCGCATATTACTTGCGCGGCTGTACGAAGCTGACGCGCCGCGCCGCACGGGGTCGCTCGTGCGGTTTTTAACATACAATATCTCGAAAAAAACGAAAAAGTCCCTTTTTTTTACTTATTATTTAAATGTAAAAAAATCTCATCTTTCGATTGAACACACTTAAAAAAAGATAAAATTGGACCATCTTTGAGAAAAATGAAGAAACAGTTTTCTTTTTGAATTTTCACCGTGAAAATGGGAAAATTCCGGAAAATAAAATGTACTATTGAAAAGCTCGTCTCAAAATCTACAAAAACCATGCCTGATAAAATTTTTTCACATACATTTACCTTCTTTTTACGCGAGTTTAAAAGTACCTTATTTCGCGCTTATTTTGGGCCGCTGGACATTTCACGTGTAATGCCTCAAATACACATACACACACACACGTATCGAAAGAAAATCTAGATATTGAAATCCAAGTTATCTCGCGTACAGTACAAATTTGTCTCCGCTCCTTTTTTTTTTAATTTCAAAATCTTTACTTTTCTAACCGAACCGGCGTTCTCGACGAGACGAAGCGGGAGAGTAAGCGCTCTTCGAATTTCGGCGCTACAGTTGCCGCCGCTCGCTGTTAGTGACGGTCATTGCGCGGGCCGGTACAACAGACGGACGTTTCGCGACCGTAGGCGTCGCGAGTGAGGAGCTATAACGGTTGTGGCGTGCCTTTCAAAAAGATCTCTCTTCGTGGTGGACAAAGCCGCGGCCCCCTCGTCTCGTCTCTACTTACTCGGCGCTGGCGCGTTCCTACGCCGCTGTCCTCCGACCCACTCGGCTTCACGCCTCTGGATACCTGCCGCTGCGTGCTCGTTGTGGGCCTCTGTGCTGATGATGCCTCGTCTTTTTCTCCCTCCTTCGCTCGCTTCTCGCTTCGCTCTTCACACTCTCACTTACACAATAATACTTCATTTTTCCTAGTTTCGCCTTGCCGCACCCTCTCGCTTCATCCGTTCATCACAATTACTCTCTTTTAACATCCCCCCCTCTTAAAACCGACCCTGCAGTTTTCAATTTTTTTTTTTTTTCAATAAAAGCAATTCAAAACGAAGGGGCGGAGGTCAACCTTTAATTCGATACTCTAATTTGATAAACTAAATACAATTAAAAACTCCTATTTTCTATCATTAAACCTTTCTCTAGTACTGATTTTCTTTTACGAAATTTCTAATTTGAATTATAAAAAAAAAATCTTCTCGATTTATTCGTGTGTTTCGCTATCTTTGGGTATTGTTAGTGGGAAAGGAAATAAAACGGTACTATGAGCCTTGGTAGACGGTGTTTTATTGTCGTACAAACTTTTTTGGAGGCGGCTTCGGGCTCTTTATTTTTTCGGTCCCGTCTCTGCCTCGTCCCTGCCTTTTCTCGTGTGACGCCTACTCCAAAAGGCGAGCACTATCGTCCAAGTATCTTTTTAATTCCCGACGCCACACCGAAGAGCAGTTCGGACAATCCCTCTTTGTGACGTCGGGGAGCCCACACTTGAAACAGAAGCGCCGCCGTCCCGATGGCAGGCGGCACTCCGAGAAACGGTGTCCCGTGCCACAGTTCCAGTATTTAAGCTCGCCGGACAACTCGGTTCTCGGCTTGTCTTCTCCCCGGTTGGCCGGCGGATCCGCCTGCTCGAAACGGACGCGGATTGACTTCGGTCTGAAGTCGGTGGGCATCTCGGCAGGTACCTCTCCCTCAGCCTTTGCAAATTTTAAGTACTCGAGTCGGTGCTCGAGAGGGATAACCTTGGACCTGCCCGAGGGTGCCCACGTGACTGGGGTCCTGTCCTTTTCTATTTTTGTCTCGCGTGAGTCAGTCCGTTTGAGTGGATTTATCTCGGTCCAAGTTTTTTTCTTGTCATCTCTCGTCTGTCTCGTCGCTGTCTTTTTGAAGGGCTCTGGCGCGGGCTCTGGTGGTTGGGCCTTTCTTTTTACGCTCAGGTCCATGGGCTCCTCCTGTATTGGAGTTGGCGTTGGTGGCGGCGTCTTGTCCGATGGTGGCGCGGCTCCGCCTGGACCTCCCTCGCTTACGGGCGACAGTGGTGGCGTTCTAGGGCGGCGCGTCCAACTGATCAGGCTGTTCTCGATCGTCTGTGCCACTGTCATCCGCAGGCACAGGCGGCGATGTAATTCTTCGCGAGGACCGCGATGCTACTGGCTCTTCTACAGGGGAAGGTGGAGGGTTCGTTACAGAAATTTTTAACTTACTTGTTTTGTGTTTGAGATCCTTGGTGTGAACCTTGCCAACTTTCTTTCTAGAACCACGATAACATTAAATCGAATTTTTGCGATGCCATAGGGCCCGTCAAATTTCTTAGCCAGTTTCGCAGCTACAAAATTTATTGCGGAGGATAAAATTCACCTTATCTTCCAGACTAATTCCCGCTCTTTAAATATTATTTCGCGTCTCGATTTATTATAATATTTCGCCTGTTCCGTGCTAGCCTCAAACGTATTTCTTGTTACTAGATCATGTAAGGCGTTCAATCTGAGCATTCTATTTTTCCATTGATCGGGAATGAGTTTTTCCATCGGTACGGTTTCGGTTTCGGCATCGCGTAAAGAATACGTGTTCCTTGGTTCGCGAACAAAATTTAATAAAGCTGGCGAAGCTTTTGTAGATTTTTGCACCGCGGTGTTTATCGCAAATCGCAATTCGGCGAGATGTGCGTCCCACTCTTGATGGTCAGATTCTAAATATGTTATGATCATTTGTTTAAACGTACGGTTCGCGCGTTCTACCGGGTTGGGTTTGCCTGTGCGTGATTCGGCGGAACCGTTGTGTCGAATTTTAAATTCGTTAGCTAAATTTTTTAATAATTTATTTACGAACTCGGTTCCGTTGTCCGTTTAAATTTCCTTGGGCGTACCGAACCTACATACTAGTAAATCTAAGAACGCTTTTATAACGGTTTTTCCTGTCGCTTTACGTAATGGCATAATCTCCACCCATTTGGTAAATAAATTTTGGAAGACGAACGCGTACACTGCTCCTGTTTTGCTTTTGAGAAGGGGGCCTATTATATCCATGACTACTGTGGACCACGGACCTTCCGCTGCTCGAACATTCATTAAACCTGCTGTTTTCGCTTGTTCGATTTTTACTTGCTGGCATAGCTCGCATTTGCTGACGTATCGCACTGTATTTTTCCACATACCTGGCCACTAATAATCTTTGGCTAGTCTGCAATATGTTTTATGTGGCATTCTTGAAGCGCCCTTTCCCTATAGGCTGAAGGCAGCACTAGCTTCCACGCGTCCAAATCGTCCATTTCTAGTGACTCTAAAACCGAATCTTATCGGTGAAAATAAATTTATCCGTTATGGACTCTCCAATCTTTATACATTTTTAGGTGTGTTTCTACATCTTATTGCAGTTACCGCCTCCACTTCAGTCTCGAACATTCGGGAGAGCGCGTCGGGTACGTGGTGTAGTGTACTTTTTCGGTGGACTATTTCAAAATCGTACTGCGATACTTCCATTGCCCAACGAGCGACTCGGCCGACAGGCTTGTGTTGGCGATACATCCATTTCAAGCTATGATGGTCTGTTATCACGGTGAAGTGATAGCCTTCTAAATATTCTCTGTATTTTTGTATCGCCTACACGACGGCTAGGCATTCCTTTTCGGTGACTGTGTAGTTGGTTTCTACGCTGTTTAGCGTCGGACTCGCGTACGCGATTACTCGCTCTTCGCCATTCTGAACCTGCGTGAGAACAGCTCCGAGACCATATGAACTCGCATCGCATGGTAGAGTGAAGGGTACCGCAAAGTCGGGTTAAGCCAGTATCGGAGCTGACGTTAACGCTTGTTTCAATGCTTGCATTGCGTTTTCTTGCTTTTCCTTCCACTCGTACCGCTTGCTTTTCTTAAGCAATTTGTGCAGCGGAGCAGCCATGGTCGCGAAGTTATCTACGAACCGACGGTACCAAGAGGCCATACCTAGGAAACGTCTAAATTATTTTAAATTCGCTGGAGACGGGTAACTCTCAATCGCCTCGATTTTACCAGGATCGCCTCCAAGTCCGCGTTTGTTAACTATGTAGCTTAGATATTTGACTTCATTGCTACTAAAAATTTACTTTTCCCGATTGATGGTGAGACCCGCGTCTCGCACTGCTACTAGAACTCTCCTTAGCCATGTTAAATGTTCTTCGAACGTATCCGAGACAACTACAATGTCGTCCAAGTACGAAAATGCATAAGGTTGTAGTTCTGGTGTTATGACTCTGTCAATAATTCTTTGGAATGTTGCAAGTGCATTCGATAGGCCAAACGGCATTCTCGTGAACTGGAAGAGTCCTCGGCCTGATACCATAAAGGGTGTCAATTCCTTGGAATTGGTCTCCAACGGTACTTGTAGGTATGCTTAACTCAGATCTATGGTACTTATAAATTTCGCTGCGCTTAGCTGTTTTAGTATCTCGTCCATCCTTGGTAGATAATATGTATCCTTTTTTGTTAACTCGTTCAGACGGCGAAAATCTAAGCATAGTTGGTATGTACCGTTAGATGTTCTAGCCATGACTATTGGGCTTGACCAATTACTTCTCGATGGCTCTATAGTGCCGTCTTCTAGCATTTTATCCACTTCTACGTACATTATCTCGCGGACTTTTGGCGATGCTGTGTAGTACCGTTGCTTTATCGGCTTATTTCCTTGTACGTCTATCGAGTGTATATCCAGATTGGTCGTGCCCAGTTTTCCGTGTCAAACGGGTATTAAATCGTGAACATCTTTTCTAGCATTTCGGTTTGACTATCAGTTAGTTCTGAAATACCAGCTATTTCTTCATCTGTCTCGAAAGTATTATCGTGTATCGAAATAGGAAGACTGCCAGTCATACGCCACTCTCGGATTTGAAATTTATCTCAGTTTCAAATACATTCAAGGCGTCAAAACCCAGGACACATTCATATGCTAGCGCCTTCACGATACGAATGGCCATTTCGCTAATCGTGCCTCTGGTTGCCACGGGTACTCTGATTTGCCCTGAAATCGATTCGAGTGTTCCGTTTGCTAATCTGATTGCTCGCGCATCTGAAGTATCGAAAATCCCATTTCCAAACTTCTCAGCGAACTTTGCTCCCACGTACATCTTGGACACACCTGAGTCCACTAGAGCTAGCATTTATGTCCCAACCACCTCGATTTTTAAAAAAAATCGATTATCTTGGTGTATTTCTAGACCGAGGGGTGACAATATTCACTCACCACTCGGAATTTTCCCAACTCCGCTGACTCACCTATTCGGAATTTTGATTTTACTTTCGCTTACTGTTTCATTGAAGCGTTTGTTTCCTGTATCGTTTTGAGGGATGATTCCGAAGCGTTTATTTTTCTCTTTGAAGAGATTTTCTGGTTGGCATTTATATCTGGTTCGATTCGAGTTTTGAGATTTTCCATCTCTTTTTTCATGGCATCCCATTGAATCTGAAATTTTTCCATTTCCATATCGAACTCTTGATGTACCGGTACCGTGTTGCCCTTGATGGTATCGCTCCCTAAGTCGATTTGTCTCGATTTTATTTAACAATTTGTTATTAGTTGGAGACTTTTTGCTTCCGGCGAGGATCTTTGTCTCCTCCAAGCCTCGCGAGATTAGTTTTCCGAAATCTTCTGTTCCAAATGTTTATTGTCATTCAATTTTTGGGTTCGCTTTTCCTTCTTTGGCGATGGACAGTCTTTAGCCCAATGTCCCAAATTTTGACAGTTAAAGCAGCGAAGTCGATCTTTCTTTACTCACTTCCCTTGTTGTTGTTCTTTGCTTGTGAAGGTTCGGGGTTGTCTCGCTGCGAGGTCTTTGACTCCGTGTCGTGACTTTGATACGGTTTTCTTTCTCGTGGAATCCATTTGTTTTTCGGTTTTTGCGATTTATTATCAGCTTCTTTCCCAACCGCGGCCAAGCTATTTTTATCTTTAGCGGTTTTCGATAAATTTTTCTTATATTTTTCCGGCATGAAAGCAGTTTCCGGTAGCGCTGAGTTTTCTTTTTTCGGAGGGGCCTGATATTCTTCTCTGGCGATCAGTGATGCTTCATACTCCTTACCCAGTATTGCAATGTCTCAAAACGATTTGACTTCTCGTTTATTTATTTTGTCTCGATAATCTGGGTGTAAATTATTCTACGTCATCTGCACTTGATCGGCCACTGTCGGCTGTGGGTGTAAGTATCGTAGAATTAAACGAGAGTTTGTAATGAAGTCCGTGATTGGTTCACCAGGTCCTTGTTTTCTCGAAAAAGCTTTTGCTTGAATTCTCACTTGAAAGCTTGGATCTCCATGGTGTTCTCTAAAATCTTGAATAAAATCTTGCCTAGAGCGCCAATTTATTCTTTCCAGTCTTGCTCATTTCGTCAGCATATCTCCTAATAGATCTGGCAAGACTTCTAACAGATCTTTATCTGTTATTTTTGTGCCGCGTCTCGATTCCTCAATTCTAAACAGAAATTCTTCTGCGCTTGAGTCTGATCCCCCTGTAAATTTAATTTTCAAGTCTTTTATTAATTTTCATGGATTAAATTTATGTGCTGTCACTACTGTAGTGCTGAGTGGATCGAATGATCGAGTCGGCCTGGGCTCTTGACTGGGCGTTGTGACTTGAGGTATCATTCTTTCTTGATTCTCGTAGTCACGGTTTATCCTTGGCACTCTCTCTCTCTCTCTCTGGCAGGCAATCCATTTAGAGAATATGGTGGAAAATATGTAGTATTTGTTCGATTTTCTTGTGATTGGCTGTTATTCTGCGCTGAATGAATGTTAGGTCTGATTTCTGCATTTTGCTCGGATTGATATAGATATTTTCGCCTAACGTCTCGGTGGTTGTTTGATTCGCATTTCTGTTCTGATCGGCTTCGCGTCAGTTTCACTCATACGTAAGATTATTTAAATGACGTTCAAAATCCGACCGCGCGTGTGTCATTTGGTTCGCAGTTACCGTTGAAGAAAAAGCGAAATTTACTCGTGATCTTGCCGACATCGTATCGCGATATCTATCCATTCCGACGGATAATAAACTACGTCTTAGCGGCCAATCACTTAAAAATGGATTTTTACTATTTAACGCTACGTTTCGCGATTCTACATGTTGGTGTTCCGTTTGGCGATCGACTGCCGCATGGATAGCCGCTATCGTCTGCTGAGCGTTTACTATCCGTCTAGCGCTGTTCGCTATGCTTTGGCTGTCCGTCGGCTGCGCTGTTCTAACCAGCGTCGCTGAGCCGTCGCCCGTCAAGTCAATCAGCGGCACGTCCCGTTCTACCCCGCTACTTCGTGGCGTGAACTGGCTTTCCGTCTCGCGAGATGGTTCCAAAATCACTCCCCTCTGAGTATCGTTTTGTCTCGCTGACGGATTTTGCTGCTGCTTATTACTGTACGATGGTTGCGCTTCTTCACGCGTGAATGTTGCGTTGAACTCGTTAGCCTCTAGCCTACCTAAAAAGTGTAGTTCTGCACAGAGGCTGCGCGTGAAATTGAAGTTCCTGTTCTCAAATTCCCAAAGCACTTATTCAATTCCGCGTTGTATCGCCATAAATCGCGCTAATCTATGTTGCAGATCTGTAATATTGCCCTCCACGTTTAAGGAGTGTTTCGCTAATTGTTTTATCAAATCTACTACTGATAGATTTTCCGTCCATATTTGTATCGCTGATGGCGATTGGAATTCAGGGGTTGCATTTAAAAAATCTGGGATTTCTGGGTTCAACGCGACTTAAAAAAAAATTTATACTTAACTAAATTAAAACGAATTTAATTTCCAAATTACTCTGTAAGAGTTATTTGTATAGATTTATTTTCGAATTTTCCTAGCGATACGGTTTTGGCTGGCTGGTTAAGTGAAGAAAGAATCCAAAAAAAATTTTTTAAATTAACTAACCAGCGAAACCAAAAATTTTGCGGTTAACTAAAGAGAGAAAAAAAATTTTAATTGAATGGAGAAAAAAATTGTTAGAGAAAAAAAAATTTCAAGTGGTGGAAAAAAAAACTAATTTTAAAACCATATTACTTTGTGTTATTTTCTTCTTTACCACCCGAGAAATTACAAACACCCAAAATAAAATTAATTCTTATATTTTACCGTATCGCCAGAAAAATTCTCCAAGTTGACTTTATATTTTGTTCAACTTTTGACATCCCGATGTACCCCATATATGTATATAATCCCACAAGGAAAAATTTTGTAACGCACAAAACTGCTTTAACTAATAACTAATTAAAATTCCAATTTAATTTGTCGCAAAATAATCCAGCTAATTGATTAATGCTATAAACTCAAAATTTATCTATATTTAACATTTGATTTTTAACCCCTAAAAATTCCAATCTAAAAATATTTTCAGTTTCCGGACACGTCCGTTGCAATTCGAATCGCGTATAAGATTCTGATTGCCGGCGTACTGTATGTGGCATAGTATATCTATATATACTTTCTGTTTACTCTCGCTCTATAGTGTCTCGCTCGCTTCGTCAACCATGCCGATGTTGACTGTATTTTGCCTAGCTATTGTCACGTTAAGACCTACTGTATAATTGCGCGACTCTTGAAATAATTATTTCCGAAATAATATTTCAAGCTATACGGTCTCGCGTTACGATACTTAAAACGGAGCAAACTAGTACTTTCGAACGTTCGGACATGGCGTAGCGGTCCGAAAACGAAATTTCACACTATATACGAATTAAAAATGTATCGCGACGCGCGATCGCATACCCGGCAACTAATGTCGTGAGGGCGATTCGCGATAAACTTCCAACAGAGGAACTCCCAAGTATCATTGTCGGCGCCAAGGCTCCACCTCCAAGGCAAAATGTAGATATTGAAATCCAAGTTATCTCGCGTACCATATAAATTTGTCCCCGGTCCTTTTTTTAATTTCAAAATCTTTACTTTTCTAGCGGAATCGGCGTTCTCGACGAGACGAAGCGGGAGAGTGAGCGCTCTTCGAATTTCGCCGCTACAGTTGACGCCGCTCGCTGTCAATGGCGGCTATTGCGCGGGCTGGTACGACAGGCAGACGCTTCGCGACCGTAGGCGTCGCGAGTGAGGAGGTATGACGGTTGTGGCGGGCCTTTCAAAAGTAGCTCACTTCGCGGTGGAGCAAGTCGTGGCCCTCTCGTCTCACCTCCACTCACTCGGCGCTGTCGCGTTCCTACGCCTCTGTCCTCCGACCCACTCGACTTCACGCTCCTGGATACCTGCCGCTGCGTGCTTGTTGTCGGCCTCTGTGCTGATGATGTCTCGTCTTTTTCTCTCTCCTTCGCTTGCTTCTCTCTTCTCTTTTCACACACTCACTCACACATACATACTTCATTTTTCCTGGTTTCGACTTGCCGGACCCTCTCGCTTCATTCGTTTATCAAAATTACTCTCTTATAGTGCACAGGGTCGCCGATGATGGAGTCTAACTAGTGCGCTCCGTAGCTTTTCGTGTCTAGGTGTGGAATTCAGTCGTACTCGATGTCTAGGTCTACAGGGTCACCAATAATGATGTCTAGATAATGCGCTCCATAGTTTTTCATGTCTTGGTGTACAGATAGATATACGAGCAAGCATAAATTTTTTTCCCGATTACGCTATATATGTATATATGTATGAGTATTACTTGTAGTATAGTAATGTAAATGTAAATGTAAAAATACATATTAAATAATAAATGTAATAATTTAGTGTAACATTTCACCAATTGTCTTAATTATAACATTTCGTGCTAATAATTTTATTTATTTTTTGTAATAAAATTGACACTGCTTTTAATTAGCAATATTCTATGAGATCATATTTATTAAATTGATTCTCTTTCTGATAATCAAAGAATATTATTACATGGTATACAGGGTGTCCCATTTTAAATGACACACCTGAATATCTCGAAAAGTTGACGTTATGCGAAAAAATTGTTCAGACAAAAGTTATTCAAGACAATGGGGGTCATCTTTGTATCATATCAGTTTGGACCTTGAAATCAATTTTCAAGGTCATTTGAAGTTCAAAGTGATTTTTTTAAATAGGAACCCCTATTTTTGACACCAGATTCGGTTAGAGCGGGAAAAATTACGTTTGTAATGGTACATAAAAATTTTTTTGTGACCTTGAGAAGGTCAATTTAACGTTCTTGAAAAACTGCCTAAGAACTGTTTTTTTTTCAATTTTAATGATATCGAAATGTGACCTCTGTAATAGTTGAAGGGGTCAGAGGGTGCCACCCAATGGATCCAACAACTTTGACCTTGAACACGATTTTGAAGGTTACTTGAAGGTCAAAGTATCTTTTTTCCCTCACTAACGACGTATTTTGAGCTGTTCTTTCGGATGGTGATACCGATTTCTTGTTAAAATACTTCTGCAAAAAATATGGCTTGTTTTTCACGAAAATGGTTAAAAAATTTGGAAATTTTCAAGTTTATGAATTTTTTCATAAGGAAAATGCAATGACAATAATTCAAAATACTGCAAAAAAGTGTAATCGATGTTCAAATATTACGGGAAATTTTTTTTCTTGATTCTAAAGTATTTTTAACCTCTTCAAAATGGCCATATTTGGCAAAATCCCAAACACTCAAAATTTAATCAGTAATTTTTCAGACAACTTTTTAGAGGGCTCTTTTACAATTAACAAGAAGCTTTTGAACAGGAAGATCTTATTCGGATTATTTTAACCTGCTTTTTCGAATGGTTAGACTTATTTTTTGCTAAAACACTCTTGAAAAAAAAATATAGCGTGTTTTTCACGAATAAAAGTGAAAATATTTAGAAATCTTCAACTACTATATAAAAAATTTAGAAATTTTAAAAATATTTTAGAATCATGAAAAAAAAATTTCCGTAATATTTGAACATCGATTGCACTTTTTTGCAGTATTTTGATTTATTGTCATTGCATTTTCCTTATGAAAAAAATTCATAAAGTTGAAAATTTCCAAATTTTTTAAAATTTTCTCGTGAAAAACACGCCATATTTTTTTTAAAATACGTCGGATATGATCTTTTTCAAATTTTTTCAAACCTTTTTTTAGTTGAAAAAAAGCCTTGAAAATGTTGTTGAATATTCGGGATCTTGGTCGTTGATGGGTTAATGAAATTGATTTAATTAGGATTAATAAGAAATAAATTAATAAATAAATAAATAAATAATGAAATATTTTTTTTAGAGTTATTTTTAATTTATTTTACCCTCGACCCCAGCTGGTAATAGCCTGCACTTTATATGTCTGAAAACAGGGTAGAATATGATTTTTTACTCCTCCGGGAAGATAATAACGAATCCGTTATATTCCCTGCTAACTAAAACTTGCTTTTTTTGTCGGTAGACTTGTCGTACCGTATTTTTTCAATGAATAAAGTGGCTATTACAGGAGCGTCGACGGTAAAATAGCGTATGTATAGTTTTTAAATCGTCTTTTATTAAGTCTGCGTATAAATTTGACTTTAAATCCTTTAGAGTATTTGGTGAAGAAAAAAAAGTACAAAGTATGTCCCCTTTAGACAGATCGGCAGTATTTTTGTCTTTTATACTTTTTTCGTGTGCTATTAAATCTACAATATAAATTTCAAGTTATGCTAGTGAAGTTATATCAATCTATTTATTAGGTACTTACCCGCAGTGCTAGAAAATTGACGAGCTAAACTAGTGGACTCTTTAATTGTAAACCGTCTCCGCTAAATAATTCCAATCTGGAATCAATTAAACAAAATTGATTAAGCAGGTATTAGAGCAGTCACCTAAAAAAGAAAGCTTTAAAGATAAATTAATTGCAGGAAATTGCTATCACGAAATAATTTTAATGTCTAATTGCTCGAAAGTGAATAGTTTCCTGTGATTATTATAATTTTAAAGAAAATATGTAGTAGTTATTGCGTGTTGAATTGAAACAAACTTTCTTCTGGCATTATGTGAATTTCTTAAAAAGTGTAATAATATGAATGTAAAATTTAAGTAGATAATTGAAGCTATTGACATATGAAACTGAATCAATTAATGATCAATACTAATACTAAATAACGTTTTCACGTTTTGATAATTAGAAAAATTGCAGTCTATTCAGCGGCCAACAGCCTGGCATTATCCCTAGGATTTCTATCAGCAAAATGCTGAAGCAGTTCCTGGCCAGGTCACGAAAAACTCGCCTCGAACCGACAAGATTTCTAGCAGAGAATCTAATAATTAGTCGATGAAAGGGAAGGGGATTAGTCGGCGAATACGGATTCTCAAATGCAAAAGAAGACTCGACCCTCGGAACCGGAGCAGCAGCAATAGCAGCAGCGGAGCGGGGCCAAACTCGAGCGAATAATTTAGCCTGTTCCCGCTTTCGTTGGTCTACTCCGTTACTTGATGCGCGCTCCGCGAGGTATACAGAGAGTAACGAGCCCGCGAGGAAAAGCGAGTTGCTGGAAAGAAAGAAGGAAAGAAGCAATAAATGAGAGATAGAGAGGCGGCAGCGGCAACTGCATCAGCGCGGCTCAGTTGTAAAAGACCACTTGACACGATCTCGACGGGCTGCAGTGCAGAGCGACACCTCGGAGGCCAGCCGCCCCCCGCGAGCTGCATTTCTCCTCCTGCAACTGCGCCATTCGCAATCTCAGACGTGCAGTTAAAAATCAACTTGTGCACAGATACTCTTTGGTTCCTCTCTTGGGCGAGTCTGCGGAAATGCGCCTGGACTTGGCCCCTTTTATTTCTTTCCCCTTTTCGCCACTTGTAAACTCGGAAAAGGTATACGTAATTCAGTTCGGTCCCCTAAATTAACAGTCCACTGACTTGGCTACGCGCTCGCCGATGAAATCGAAAGTGCCAACTGACACGTACGGAGAGACGGAGCGCAGCAGCAGCCGCAGCGCGTATGTAGAGCGAACGCCGCTGATAAATGGAAAGTGCAAAACAACTAACGTCGCCGGCCTCATGTGTCTCTTTTGAAACGCGCGCGTAGACCTCAGAGTGCGCGCAACTCTTTCTCTCGTTTGTAAAGCCATGCAGTAGTAGAGGCGGCGGCGGCGAGTCGCACGTCGACAACCTCCATTATCGCTATGCGGCAAAGGGAACGCCACGACTAGTCCACTTGACTTTGAGTCATTTGAAATCGCCCGATAATTGCGCTAATTCGATTAGCTTGCAACAATGTATTCTCAGAAGTTCTACAGGTCACGCATTGGTCTGTGTGCAGTAGAGAATAAAAACTGCTCTAGAGCTTCGCTCGCCAGATGCAACGACTTTGTATTAATAATAAAAGCTTCGCTAAATACCGGTAGCAGCTGTTTGTACGTTATAGATCGAATCGGGACATTGATACATTTATCAATGCGTAACTGGCAGCTCGTTTATTGTGATTGGCAAAGCGGCCAAGTGAATTGCCGCATGCTGCAGTCGACATTTTTGTTGTTCTCGCGGTGTCACAACTGTCTCATAATGACATTTTCACCGCGGCACTTCAACCTCCTTTTCCGTTTCTTTCGCGTGAGTCGACGCCAGGCGCATCCAGCCATCATCGCCTATACGTCGATATATATAGACACAAAGACATGGCGGTCTCATAGGTGTGCAATGGAAACACGTTCTCGAGACCGAAAGAATGCGTGCGTATTTACGTAAAGGCCGTTTCGAATGAAATCTCCTCTCTCTGTCGCTGGCCGGCACTCTCGAGCCCGAAACGTCAGCCGAAGTTTCTCCATCTAATATTCGTCCGAAACGACTTTATCCTTTCTCCCTGAAAACGGCAATTGGCTCTCCCTCTCGAAGCCGCACACGCGAGCGCGCAATTCGCTACTCGCCAAGGATCGTGTCCGCGCGTCTAATTTCGCTTAGATCCAGCGTCCCATGCAGTGCACGCGATATTTTAGGCCGAGCCGCCGCCGCTGCAGCGTTATTTATTAACCGGGCCTCGTAATTTATTTAGTACATATATATAGCACGCGTATACGTAGATAGGCGTGTGGAACGTTCGGGCACACGGGATTGGTCCCGCGCAAGCGAGCGCCTGCACTGCAAAGTGCTCTCTTATGAGGGAATGCTCTCGGCAGGCGCCAGGCGCGCGTCGCGTAAAAATACGAAAAGGAGAAAATCGGGCGACGCGAGCGCCGTGCGAGCTCTCCCTTGGCTTGGCTCGCGAGCCGTTCAGTGCGACATTTGACCGTACGAGGTGGACGGCCCTGTGTGTGCGTGCAGCCTGCACAGCGTTTGCGGTTGGAAATGCTGGGAGCGCGAGTCGATGCAGCCGCTTCGGAGCGGCTTTTAAGATGGTAAGCTTTATGGCGAATACGTGACGAAACAAAATGTCGTATAAGCGCGGCTTTCTGTATTAATTTCTCAAAATCGTTCTGCACACACGCGTCCCATTGCGTGCGTGCGTGCGTGAGTGCGTGCGTGAGTGCGTGCGTGAGCGCGACCAAGTACCCAAATGAAATATTCATGAAATTGATAAACGGTCCTGGGGGCTTTTGTATTGCAATATATATGTACCTACCACATCCCGATTATACCTGCATTCTGTAGCTTCACTTTTTCTTATTTTTATCACAATGAGCGATCGAAAATAAATGTTCGCGTGTTCAATAAAAATATGAATTATTTCACGAAATAATTATAGTCGCACGATATCATTTCTAAAACAAGGAAATGAAAAGCTTGTGTAAGTCAATCAAACTTATTCTTTACATCACGAGTTCATGGGTTGGAAAAGACATCGAATATAAATGTGTATAAACAATTTTTGTAAGTGTTTATACAATTATATGCGAGATATATAAATATTACTCAACTGCACGGGTCTCGCGAAAGTTGGACAAATAAAACGTCGATTGCATCAGCTGTGCGTGCACGAAACATTTTGTGCAAAAATGAAATAATTTCAGGTTATTCAATTTGATGAAAAATTGCGGTATCAACGTGAAGTGCTGTAGGGCAAGCAGATAAAAAAGCGAACTACTGTCCATCCTTGAACAAGAATCGCTTAAATTTTCATCGCTCCGCATCGCGAGTCTCACGTTCCGTCAACAGACAAGATTATCCGGCTCTCCCATCTCGGCATGATCGTCGCGAACAATGGATCTACACTCGCGAGCTCTCTTTCTCCCCGAGGACATGCGAGTAGCTTCGCCACAGAGAGAGAGAGAGAGAGAGAGAGAGAGAGAACAGAGAGACGCGATGCAATCTCAAGGTCCTGTCGACTGCAAGTGCAACCGATCTTCTGCGTGCGCATCTCTGCGTGTGTGTGTATACGTCCGAGCGACGCCTCTATTACACGTTCTCCGCTTACTGTACTCGAAGCTTTATCAGTTTTTCAAAATTTAGCCCTTCTATAAAGTATTTAGGAAAATTACCGACGAGATCGTGCAAACAAAAAACAAAAAATGTTTTTCCAAAAACAAAACTAGCCTGAGCTTATATTGCAAAAATACTCAATCAGAATACCACATATACATGCATAGGCACATTAATAAAATTTCACTTACACAAATACGAGATAATCTGTTGTGCTGTACATCGAATGTTGGACAGGGAAAAAAAATGTAATGGGAAAATAAAGGCAAATAATACTCGTGTGGTTTGCGCTATAATTATATGCTGCACAGAATGACTACAGCAGCCCCGCACGTGGGAGATTGCACGTGTGCATTTTCTATAGACACACGCATTGTCCTATATAAAATACGCGGAATTAATGGATGCACCAACGCACCAGCGAATAGAAGTGTGCATTCGATTCCGTCGTGCTGATCACAGGCGAATTATTAAAGTCTAATCGAACACTTTGCGCTCGTGAAGCTGCATCACCACCACCACTACCACCACCAGCAACATCCCATTAATTTGCGATGTAGGTGAATTACCTTTAATTACAGTCGCAACAGATTAGCGAGTCCAGGCGGCGTCAGTTCTCGCTGACAGCGGTTTGGCTTACGTATATATATTCACAGGGTTTTTCCGTTGCCACGAGGCGCTGTCCGAACCCTCCTTTGCTCTGCAGCCGCAGTCGCAGCCGCAGTTGGCTATTTGGCTCTCCTCTGAGAAGCTAAGCGATCGATTTTATCGATTATCCCGCTGGTGCAGTTTATTTGCGTCGTGCCCGATGATTCGAGAGATATTGCTGGGGCTGCCGAGGGGATAAAATTCAGACTTACGGCTGCACGTATAACCGAGGGCGAGAGAAGATAGAAACGTCGCGAGGTGCTGGAAAATGCGGGCCAATGACCTTTTGTGTAAAGAGCAGCGCACGCGACTCTCTCTCTCTCTC
>UELU01112100.1:0-11144 GCA_900490025.1 Megastigmus dorsalis
GGACGATCAGCATCTGCAGGCCATCGTTTGGAGGAGGGAGGAATATGAGGACGTCAAAACATATTTCCTTAAGACGGTAACCTTTGGATTCGCACCCTCACCTTTTTTAGCCAATCGAACAGTGCAGCAATTAGGGATGGACGAGGCAATCAACTATCCAATGGCGGCTCCAGTATTGAAAGAAGAGATATATATGGACGACGTATTATCGGGTGGATATGACTTAAGTGAAACACTATCGAAGCAGAAGCAACTTATAAGCATGATGGAAAGCGGAGGTTTTAAACTTAGAAAATGGTTGTCAAACCGTAAGGATCTCATCGATTGGCTTCCCCCAGAACTTCAAGCTGCTATCGCCACTCTTAAAGTGGGCTCAGGTTTCGCGGTACTTGGGATGGCTTGGGACCCTGCTTCTGATGGTTTCTATTTCAATATTTTCCTTGAGTCTCTGGATGGCTCTATCACCAAAAGAACGATTTTAGCTAAGATTGCTAAGTTATTCGACCCATTGGGATGGATTGCTCCAATAATAGTCTCTCTAAAAATATTCATGCAATCACTATGGTTGCTAACTAGAGAGTGGGACGATATAATGCCTTCTGAAGTAGCAGACAAATGGAAGGACCTGTATCTATCTCTCAAACCAGTTGAGGAAATTAGGATACCACGTTGGATTGGAGTACGAGATCAAGGTGTATCATATGAAATTCATGGTTTCGCCGATGCATCGAAACTCGCTTACGCCGCCGTCGTTTATCTGAGAGTGATTGGCACTGAGGCTAAAGTATCCCTTTTAGGGGCGAAGACGAAAGTAGCTCCAACAAAAACATTGTCGATTCCACGACTCGAATTGTGCGCAGTTCACCTACTAACAAAATTAGCAAAACATTTGGTTGATACATTGCAGCTTCAGGGTAGCAGTGTCCATCTTTGGTCTGATTCGAAAGACGTCCTGTATTGGTTGAGAGACATCCCAGCCAAGTGGCCGACCTTTATCGCTAACAGATGTGCGAACATTCTCACGGTACTACCAGACGCTTACTGGCACCACATAAATACTGCGGATAACCCTGCTGATATAGGCTCTCGTGGGTCTTCGGCGAGAGAGCTCAGAGGTAATATTCTATGGTGGCAGGGTCCAAAACGTCTCTCAGACTCTCAGGAAGCGTGGACCAAGACTCATGATCTTGTGCAGGTGAAGAGTTCGTCGGTTGAGGCGTCTTCAAGCCCCTTAGAGACACAAGTGTCTGTGATGCTGGGCACTTACAAATCTCAAACTAGCGAGATATGGAGTTTGATAGATCGGTATTCCTCGTTTACCAAGCTAATCCGAATCACCGTTCTAGTTTTGAGATTCGTCAGACGATTGGTGGATAGAAAGTCTCTTACAAAAAAGATCTCTCATATTTTACAGCAATTTCAGCTCGTGTCGACTAGAGAGATCCTTGGTATCGAAACTCGTCAAGCTACATGGATTTGGTGTTATCTTACCCAGGTAGCCTACTATAGCGACGAACTACAAACTATTCAGAAGAGAGAAGAGTTAAAGAAGTCCAACAGTTTGAAGAGTTTGAACCCCATTCTGAAGGATGATTTGATCAGGGTGGGCGGAAGGCTAAAACACTCCATGCTCAGCGAGGATGAGAAATTTCCTATAGTCCTTCCCGCAGAATCTAAGTTAGCAGAATTGGTCATTGCTCACTCTCATCAATCGACGACCACCTTATCACCTCAACGGAAATGCTACAGACTAAACATCGTGCAGCTGCATCTGTGGCCTAGACGACAAAGAAGATGACCAAGACAATAGCAGAAAGACAATAGAATATCAATACTATAAATATTACCCTCTCTGTCGGGCATCCCAGCTGTAAAGACGTGTCTGAATAAAAAAAGTATTTGAATCTACTTACCTTGATTATTTGTTTGAGTGTTGTGAGTGTGTTCCATCACCCGCGATCGGCCTCTCTCACGACCATTAACATAACTCCTGCGTGCAGATTCGATTTAAATTTTTTTCTACAAGCGCTACAAATCTTACAGTTGTTTAGTAAATCAGGTCGTGCCGAACAGTGAGTAGCCGGGGGAAAGGAGCAATAGGTGTAATCAGTAATAAACAGTTAGAACAATTAATGAGTTTATTGCACTCAAAACGTAGGAATAATTACCAGCTAAAAATATGAGGTGTGTGTTTGCGCGTGACAAGTGTGGCCGTAGGTGTCGATGGCTCACACCGAACTAACTGATTACAAAAACTCTCTCGCGTTTCCGAGAGCGCGGAAAATACCGTATTTAGTCTCGTCACGGAATACAATTGAAACGTATAGCATTTGACCCTGTGACACCTGTCACTAAATCAACAACAATTTCTAATGCATTAATAAAATATATTAAAAATAAATAACTAAGATAAATTTAAATATTAAGATAATAATATTTACGAGCGTTGCGGATACTGTTTAAGCGCGGTTATTGTTTTTATAATTTCAATTAGCGTAGAGTATAGAAACTCTAAATTAGTATTTTGCAATAGTATCGTTACAATAATTGTTAAACAAAGCACTACAATTAAAACGATAAAATAAATAGAACGCATGAAATGCGAATATATACGCGCGCACACATTTAAATTACGCGTATGCGTGTGAATCAAACTACCTATCCCCACCAAGCAGCATCAAGGATGATCATCGAAGAGAGGAGGAAGCCGATCAAATCGCCGCCTCAGCTATAAAAGCGGCGCATTACGCATCAATCAGTCAGACGATCCTCAGAGCATGTAGGACGAACAGCGTGAATAAAATATAATTAAATGATATTCAAACGTTTTTCTCTCTAGCTCGCAAGCTGTCCAAAGTACAAGGGCCATTACGTCCCTTGTACCAGCAAACAGCTAAGAGCCGTCTCACCCAGGTTTTTCCTGCGAAGGCCTTTCTGCCCCATTACGTGGCAGAAAGGAGGTAGTACGGGAACGCCGAAACTTGTATTATTTTGCCCCATTGCGTGGTGAAGTATTCACAAGGAGATCGAACATTCCTTCCTTCCTTCCTCTCCCGAAATCAGAACAAAGCGACGCAGTATCCCAACCCGAACCCCATTAAGTGGATACTGAATAGCTAAGCGAAGATTGCCCCCTCTCTTATAGTGGGTATCAAAATAGTAGACCAAATCGCAGAAAAGAACGAAAGCGAAATAAATGCTTTAAAATTAAAATTTGAAAATAATACAACAGTCGGATCAAAAGAGCCAAACCGCCGAATAAAAATTGATTTACCAAAATTTAAAAGGTTGGACTACGAGCGTCCTATGAAATTTTTATCAGATCACGAAAATTATATAACATTAATTAAGCCAAATGATGAAGAATTAATATGCGTGATTTCTCAATCGTTACAAGATTCTGCTGAAGAATGGTGGTTTTTGCAGCAGAGAGATATTCATAATTACGACGAATTCGTCATACGTTTCAAAGAAAGATACTGGAACACTACGATCCAGCGAAATAATAATCGCAAGATTGAATTTAATGAATATCGCCCAGGTGGAAAAATGAATAGAGTGAACTACGCGACTTATATATTTGGTTTAGCGAAAGAATTAGATATAAATTACGAGGAGCCTGAACTAATCGGCAAAATAATAGGGCACTTTGGTCGGGAAATTCGATTAAACTTGATTTCACAGCAAATCAAAACGAAAAGAGAACTGTTTCGCGTACTAGCCGAATATGACGCTGACGATATAAAAAATAAGAAGTCAGAGTACGTGCAAAATTTATACAAACAGAATCAATCTAAACATGAAAATAATAATCAAAATAAAGTTCCTTATAATCAAAAATTTTCAGAAAAATTTTCGAGAAACGATTATAAGGGGGGCACCGAAACTAAACAAATAAATGCCTTACAAAAAACGAACACAAATAAAAAATCAAATTTTTACAATTACACGGGAAACTCGAAAGGAAATAAAGGAGAAGAAATTCCAAAAACTCGTTTTAAACAATATAAAAGAGAAAATACTTATCTTCGAAAAGACGATGTAATAGTAGATCCAAGAGAGTTAAACGAAGAGGCTGAGCTCGACAAACTATTACTGGAAATTAATCAGGAATCGGAAAACTAGCTTCAGTCGTAGTTAGCAAAATTTCATATAGTCCGAAATCGTGCAAAAATAACTTACAGGTAGCATCGATGTTTGAGGATCCACGTGAAGAAATGAGACACGATATTGAACTAAAAGGGATAAATATCGATATAATTAAATGTCCGTAAATTAAAATCCAAATTAAAGAATTGATGTGAACGCATTAATCGACACCGGGAGCGAGATAACGTGTATTTCGGAAAATTTTTCCGGAAAACTCGATCTTCGAGAAACTTCTTCAAAGCTTCGTACTTCGGAAAATCAGCGTACGGTTTCCGCTCAACTTCCTTGGCCCAGTCCAGCCTCGTGCTCGCTACCAAATTACTCTCAACAAAGTAGACGAAGACGTCATCCCACTGATACACTGGGCGTCCTAATTCTCGGAAGGTATTCTTGCTCTCGTTGATGGTGTTCAGCAATTGGTTCAAATGCTTGACCTTCTCTTTGGTTGACGAGGGAAGCTTGGTGAGAGCCTGCATTTGAAGAGAAAACCGCAGGTATTTATTATCATACCGCCCACACAAGGCTTCCCAGGCGGTATTGAAATTAGCACCGATCAGAAATTAGCCTCTCACTTTTTCAGCTGCTTCTCCCTCGAGACAATCTGTCAGCCTTTGAAATTGGAGTACCAGTGCGATGCGGTCATCGCTCAATACTAACGACGTGAGCTTCTGCTTAAATGTCTCCCAAACTCGCTGATTTCCACTAAAAGTAGGCAGCCGTAATTTCTGCAACGAAGCTTGCGAAGACAAACTATTACCTTGGTTACTAGTCGCTGCAGCAGCGTTGGGTTGACGAACAGAGTTTAATGCGCCCAGTTTTGAACTCATCCACGCCTTCGCCTTGAAATACCTGGACTGCATGTTACCGAACGTACTACCCTTGAAATAACTGCGATCATTGAGCGCATCTGATGATCGCTAGAAACTGAAATCCCGCTCAGCAAAAGTCGTCCAATAAACTTCTAACATATCTAACCGAGCTTGCAGATCATACTTGTTGTAGTTAACTGCGACTCCTTTCTCCGTAATCATACACAGTTGATCGATCAAGGTAGCGACACGCTTTTGGTCCGCTAGCAAACTTTCAGTTTCCGTCATATTGGCACCGAACAGCTATTCAACGTAAGCGATGAAAACCCGAAGCGCACGGCCGTGATCGCAGCGCAAACAGTGGTCGAACTGCTGTCGCACACCGAGCAGACTACTCACACACGCGTAGACTTACTGATGGTTGTGAATCGTCGCACGCGCGGCGAGCTCTGGGAAAATTCGAGACACGTCGTGACGTCACGCACTTTCGGCAGCAGCGCGGAGACTAGGCAGGTAGTAGGGTTCACTGAACCCTTTCGCCGTTGAAGACTTACGCGCGTCTGCTCCTACGCACACTAACCCACAACCGATGCTTGCTATTTTCCAATATGGCCGTGCTCCCTTTCAATTTTGCGATGTCACTGGAGTCCTCGATCTGCTCAACGGTTTTTTCCTCGCGCACACACCCCACACTGCAATCACCTATCCCACTTTTTCACAGTTTTTTTTACCTTTTTTCCCGATCCGGCTCGAAGGACCAACAAATGTACGCGTCTTTACCAGATTAATTTGTGTTCAGAGTCCTTGCGCATGCCGAACAGTGAGTAGCCGGGGGAGAGGAGCAATAGGTGTAATCAGTAATAAACAGTTAGAACAATTAATGAGTTTATTGCACTCAAAACGTACACCAAATCTACAATTGGTGTCGCTTAAATCCCTATTGTATCAACTTTTTAGAATACAAATTTTTTTAAAATTATCGGTCGCCATTTTGGATCAACCATCTTGAAATTAGAACATCTGACATCGGATTTGTAATGAGCGGCTCCAAAAACCATTGTACTATAATTTTTATTGAAATTGAAAATTTTTCTAATCTTACGGTTGCCATATTGGATCAGCCATGTTGAAATTAGAACATGACACCAGATTCATAATAAACGACTCAAAAAACTATTGTATAATAATTTTTATGGAAATTGAAAATAATTCTAATTTTTCGGTCGACATATTGGATCAGCCATCTTGAATTTGAAATATCTAACACCGGTTCCGTAATCAGCTACCTCGGAAACCTTCTCACAAATAACTTTAGAACGTCTTTGCGTAATTAAGTGACACGTATGCATTCGTTTTCTGATTTTTTATCTATTTTCTCCAATTGCCATCGCCATATTTGGGCAGCCATCTTGAATTTTAAAAAAGGCCACACGGCAAGATAAACTAGATGTAATTACCTACAATTTGAGCCATTCTAAATCTTAATCGGTCTAAACCAATTCTGGGTAGGGGGGGGGGGTCAGGTTGACAGATAATGCCCCACATATATATCGATTTACACCCAGACAGGGGACAAACGGATGGGTTTTCTTTACGTTAATTTATTTTGTTTTGTCCCCTATACATCGTTTTTAATTGTGTGAGTGTATTTATTAGTGTGAATGGGTGCATGCGTGCAATGAGTGAATGTTAAATTTTAGAATACAATTGACTGATAGATATTGACCGCTCGATTTACCTTGTTGGTTTGTATTTGAAGATATGACGATCTGTGATATTACCTGTTAAATATTCTTAAGACTGGTTTTTGTATTGACTGATGTTTGTATAAAACTGATTTTTTGTATTAAATTTTTAACTTATGCTGTGATATCATTGATAGTAAGAAAGTGCAATCTTTATATAGAGTAGAGAAAACTGAAGAATGTCTTTTATATACTTTAAAACCATATGTATAATGATTAACAATCAATTTTGTATTTATATACGAATAGACAAATATCTATCTACCTATCAATATCTCTCTCTCTCTCTCTCTCTTTTGGAACTCTCTTCCAGACAATCTGCGCAACCTTCCATCTTTGCGCGGATTTAAGACGGCGATCCTCAAACACCTCCTTGAAATCGATTCCTAGTCATCCGGAGACTAAGCCCGTGACAAATGTAGGACTATAAAATATAAAAATACCGACTTTCACCACCCCCTAGGGACAAACAGATGAGTTTATGTTAACTTATTTTGTTTTGTCCCCTATACAATGTTTTTAAAAGTGTGAATGTATTTATTAGAGTGAATGTGATATGAATGATTGGAATGAGTATGTTTCTTTTCAATTTTAAATGTTTTGTAAGATGGATATCGACTGCTTTGTAATTTTGTTTATTTGTATATTTAACTAGAGACGCCCTGTGATATTACTTTTAGGTACGAAACATATTTTAAGACTGATCAAGATAGTACGCCTGTGATATCATAGAAAGGCCGATTGCAATTTACGACTTATTATAAGACTGATGAAGAGTATTACTAATATTGTATTATTATAAAAATATGTAGGTAAAATTGTATTATTATATTGAAAATCATTGGTGTATATTTATACAAATAAAAGAATATCTATCCATCTATCTATCTATCTCTCTCTCGCACGTGTAACTCTTTTACCTTATTAGAAATGTTGACAGTTCTCTCTCAATTAAAATCGCTGATAATTGCTTTTGAGCTGGTTTTTTTGTTCTTCTTTTATTAAATCTTGGTGGATGAGTCGTTACTCAGCTTTCGGTCTGGATGCTTTCGCAGCTAGAGCTCCCAAGTGAGGGAGAAGTAGTTAATGTATTACAGGTAGAACCGAGGGAATCGGCGAACCTTCTGTTAGTTCCACCTGAGGTTTCAGAAACAATTGAGGCGCGTAGAAGGTGGCCCTATCCAGTGACAGTGGCGAATAGGTGTTCATTAATTCAGGTGTTACTGTTGCCAAATTATGGGCATCTTTAACATGTTGACGCGTACAATGAAGAAACTTTACGCGCAAACGCTCAGTTTAATGATAGTTTTGTATGGTACGATATCGGCGTGGAACACCTCAGATTGACAGTGGGCCATCCGCGAGTGTACGCCATATTTTACCAAGGCTTAACAAAATGGTGCGTACTAAGAACGAACGAGATACATAAAGAAGAGAGATATTAGAGACGTTTATTTTACTATCGGGATTGACTGGAAAGGATTTTCGGTAAGTACAAATAATATTTTATGTTAGATGATATCTTCCAAAATTTTTCCAATAAAATTTCCCCAAAATTTTGTCTGTTTTGCCATATCTCGCTTGGTTTTCGAGATACGAACAAAATTTTGAAATTTTCGCTCTCCTTCCTTTTGAAATTTTTTTTTCCTTGAATCAGTCGATAGCTGAGATTGAGCAAGCCCCCCTTTCGACAATCCCTAAGGGAGAGCGCGCGGGCACCACGTGTGCGATCACGTCGACGAATGTACTCTTGAAAGTTTAACAGAATATATATATCTTTTTTTTCTATGATTTGAATTTTAAAAGTTAAAGCTCGGCATTCTTTATTTTCCCAAGGAAACCTTAATCCCCCCCATCGAACGAGAAAGGTTGAGAGCCCAGATATGCTCTGCAGCTGAACGAGCCGGAGCGAAAATTTTGTAACGCACGAAGCTCGCACCCGCTAACGTCGGGACGCAGGGGCGTACCTTTATTCATTCTAAGCCGATTGTCTCGGGATTTCGTATCTGTTGAAGTATACGCGGATTTTGACATGGTATCCCACAGACAGCGAGCTTCGCCAGTTATAAATGGCGCCCAACAAAAATAATATTTAATGATAACATGCATGCGTTATATATGCGAGAAAATAAAATTCGGTGCGTCTCACACATTATACATAATTTCCTGCAGAAAGCATGCTTACGTGCGCGCGATAAAAGTGTGCGAGCGTGAACAGAAAGCGAAGACGCTCACCAAGTGATAGTTTACAAAGACAAAATTATAAGTATACTTAGTGATTATTTCTATAGTAATACAGGCAGGTGCCGCAGATAAACGAAATTGAGGTCGGGGGTGAGGGTCTTTCATTTATTATTATAATATATGGGAGCGTCCACCACAAAGCGGTCAGCAGGCGCGCGCAGCGCATTTTTTTCGTATAAGGCGCTCTCTTCAACTAGCCTACAATCCTTCGTTGAGTGTGTCAGAAAAAAAAGCATGTATATCTATAGATTTTTTCCTGCTCTTTCTAATGGTGCCATTATTTTTATTACAAAACACTTTTTTCTGGTCGAAAATACAATTTGAATGTTCAGACCATTCCAAAAAAATATATCATTTTTTTTTTTTCAAAATAAATTTTACCATTCGAAAGAGCAAGTCTTAAGCTACAAAACCCTAGATTTTCAAGTTGGACAAATAAAGGATTCAAAAGTAATAAGATTAAAAGGACAGCAAAGAGCGGCCGCGCGCGCTCTTCGCGCATGTTCGAGTATACTATATATATATAGTCGCGTGCAAGCGTAGTGCGAAGAGCGCGCGCGGTCACTCGCTGCTGTCCTTTTAATCTTATTACTTTTGTAGAATTTTTACTGGTTTAAATAAATAAATAAATATTTTTGGTTTATAATAATAAATATTATTATACATTTAAAACATTTTGAAATTCACAAATTATAATAAATGTTGACTTCTCTGAAAATTACAACTGCAAATATGCTAATGAAATTCAAGCAATTGTCATTACATAATTACTGTTGTTTTTTATTATCGGTCAATGTCTGACGAAGAGTTGAAATGCGTTTCATTTTGTACTATGTCCGAGTGACTGAGACACGATGCAGTTAGTAGCTATTTGGGCCCACATGCAACCCATTCTAGGACTTATTAAGTCAACGGTGCCCAATATTGAAGCGATTCATTTTCAAAGCGACGGCCCAACTACGCAGTACAAGAATAAAACGAATTTTCAATTATTTCGTTATTTCTGCGAGAAATTGAGACTTTCTAGAGCTTCTTGGAATATTACTGCTCCCGGTCACGGCAAAAGTAACGCCGATGCTAGAGGGGGAACGACAAAAAGAATGTGTGATCAAGCAGTTGCATGCGGCAAAAATATTATTTCTGTACATGACATTCTAGAAGTTGTAAAAGGCTCCGATAATAAAAAAATTCTAATTTTCAACGTGCCATTGGCTGAAATAGAATGTATTGATAAATTGATAGATGTGAATATTAAATCGGCGCCACAATCGCAAAAAAATTTTCAGCTAGTATGGAATGAAAAACATCCTAAAAAATTATATCTGAATTCTCTTTCATGTTTAGATTACTTGAGTAAGCCTTCATGTAGTCATTTTTCCCTCATAAAGGATGGTTGGATTCTGAACGATAGTAACAAAAGTAAAAGAAGGAAAATACCATCCAAAAGCAAAATAAACCAAAAGAAAAATATTGAATTTAAAAAAAAATGCGAAAAGGAAATTTAGGTAAAATTTTCTTTTTGTTACATTGCCGTTTTGTCTATTTTGTGATAAAAAAAGTTATGAGAAATGTTATAAATTAATGAAATATCAATGAAATAAGTATTTTATGTTATTGTTAAATGTTATATTACTAGGGAATAAATATTATTATTATCGTGTTTATAATTTTTATTTATTATCTATCTACAAACATGTTGCTGATTGATTCATGGAGTGGTCACTGTCCAACGGTTGTACAGGAAGCTACGCCACGTGATAAAGCAGTTCATCTTAAAGTAATATCTACAGGAACAACTGGAAAAATCCAGCCATTAGATGTGTATGGATTTCGTGTATGGAAGAACTTTGTTAAACATTTTTCAGACAATATATTGCTCATGGATCAAGATCTAAATTTGCATATTAGGAACAATATAATTAAATTGCAGTCATTGACTCATAATCAATTTTCATCTCTACGTTATAAAAATTTATTTAAATATTCATGGTACAAAAGTGGGTTGGGTATCTTATCAATAAACCGGACGATTTCGAAAATCCTGTAGATTTCAGTTTCGGATCATGTGCTACGCATTGTGAAATCGATGGTTGTAATAATATTGCTATTGTTCGATGTTCTTGGTGCAAAAAGTTGCTTTGTCTTAAACACTATTTTGATGATTTTCATTACTGTTCTACTTATAATCCATAATGCT
>UELU01112113.1:0-11126 GCA_900490025.1 Megastigmus dorsalis
AAGTAGTTTTTCCCCTATTAAATTTAAGGGTGCAACCCTTACTATCGAAGTCTAAATACTTTTGCTGCGTTTCTTGTGACAATTCTTTTTCATTTGTTTTATTGAAAAATGTTGAATAGACTGAAGTTATTGAAAAAAATGTGAATTTGAGAGTACTCTCGGGGGTGGTTTTCACCCCCTTAGAGTGCAAATCCGCCGACAAAAAAAATTATCTCCTACTTTTCAAGGATCTATAACATCACAATTTTATCAGAATCGGGGGTTTATTCAATGCATTATTGGTCTGTATTTCTTTATAGTACGATTTTGGTGTAGTTAACCCCCATAAGAAAAGATTATGCGGAAATACCGAAACTCGTCAACTTTCTTTTCTCATCCTGTATTAGAAAAACATTTCTTAATATTTTTGTAACAGTTCTGTAAAATTCTAGACGAAAAAATGCTCGGAAAAGTTTAGTTTTCCCCCTATTAAATATAAGGGTTGCAACACTTACTATCGTAGCCTATATACTTTTGTTGCGTTTCTTGTGACAATTCTTTTTCATTTGTTTTATTGAAAAATGTTGAATAGACTGAAGTTATTGAAAAAAATGTGAATTTGAGAGTACTCTCGGGGGTGGTTTTCACCCCCTTTGAGTGCATATCCGCGATAAAAGAAATACTTATCTCCTACTTTTCAATGCTCTATAACATCACAATATTATCAGAATCGGGGGTTCATTCAATGTATTATTTGTCTGTATTGCCAGAAAACCGCAAAATTAAAATTTCCAAAAAAGTTTTCAAAATAATCTGAAAAAATTCTAGAATGTTCCTTGACAAATTTTAACGCATTTTTATTCTATAAAACTTTTCCCTAAACCTCATAGATTTTCAGAAAAAAATTGGTAACGAAAACCGCATTTTTTTCAGATTATTGCATTTTATCCACCATTTTGAAAATAAAAGCTCATATATAAAATTTTTCTATTAAAATTCAACAATTTTATGCACCGATGGTTGAAGAAAGATTGCGCTATTGATGCATTTTATGGTAGAAAAAAATTGATGAAAAAAAAGAACTTCGAATTTTTCACTTTTTTTTTTTGTAAAAGACCCGCCATATCTAATTTTGTAAGCAAAATTTTTGAATTTTAAGCCCGGATTCGGATTCAGCATACCCAAAAACATAAGGTACGGTACCTTGGATCAATTTATTGTTTCGTTTTACAAATGAATTTTGCGATCAAAAACATGATAAAAAAATGACGTCTTTGGTCGTTAATGGGTTAAATTTTTGTGGAATACAGAAACATCCAATAAATCACCGCATCAGATAAGGGTATTGTCCTTTTCCAACATTTTCTATAAAAAATGAAAAAGATAAAATCACAATGTATATATGAATATACATTCCATCAAGATCGAAAAAAAATAGTGAGGACGTATATGACTGCTGAAAGTAAATTTCCAGTATGCGAGGGAAATTTAAATTCGAGTAACGCCGGTGACGATGATAACGACCGTATGAGATTTTATCACCCTGTTCAACAGCCTATGCAAACCTTTATGAAACTCATTATTGGTACAAATGCTACACCTCGAATATGGACATTATAACCAAATATGTAAAATATTCACAAATACAAGAATAATTATTTAACTTTAAAGAAATAATTAAATAAAATAGTTCGCAATAATCTTGAAAATTTATCAGCTAATAGAAAAATTGTATTATTATTATTAATATATAAATACGTAAATAATTTATAATTATTCAAAAAAAATACTAAAGTAAAAAAATTTTAGTTATTAATACATTAAAAGATATTATAGTTTAAGACAGGTATTTATATTGCAAAAGAAGAATACAAGGCGAGTAAGCCGCCAAGCCAACACGCGCATAGTACGGCCCATAAGCCACGCGCAAATCAGTTACGTAATGTACAAAAAAATAACTAACATGCGGGCCGCTCATCACGCGAGGGCAGCACCTGCTGGGCACCAAGCTATAGCATACCGTACACAGGCTAGCGTATGCATACCGTACACAGGCTAGCGTATGCACTATACATGGTGTTAACAAACAGAATATTACACTGTATAGATTCGGATAGAGCGAAAAATTCTAAGTAAAAAATCATTTATAAACTTTTCGATCCGATCAGTAGTTACTGAGTAATCATCGATTGAAAATCAGACGATCGGGCCAATCAGCGTAAAGCTGCAGCAGCAAGCGGAGCGCGAGGATAGTAGAATAGGGCTGCCCGCCGAGTGCCTCCCCGCCACCTGCCGTCGCTGCGCCGTCTCTCGGTCTCTCTCTCCACACCGTCATTCGCTAGTCGTAGGTTCAGCCAAAAATAAAAGGCGCGGCAGGCTGACGCGAGCACTTGATTGTTGAAAGCTTATAATAAATTCTTTATTTTGAAATACCTTTCAGGACTTCTCGAAAATGATGCTTAGAGTAGTATAAAACATTGGTATACCATTTAAATAAAAATGTACGTTTTTAAAGGAGTAGTAAATCATAAATACACCGAAATCCGTGTTTAGTCACAGAAACAGTTATAAATTCTCATTCATAAATGAATCTGATTTTTTTAGCGACTAGTTTATAAATGAATATCAATTCTTTTTTATTTTAAATTAATGAGATGCCTTATTAATTCGTTTTAATTATTGATAAGCAATTGAAATTTAATCTCTTAATTCGGTACTAATTCATTGATAAACAACGTAATATGTAAACATTATCTGACAATGAGTCATTTTACACACTCTTAAATGGGCTTATTAAAGCTTGATCTCTTCATCTTGACTTCCGGAATTAATAAGAACCGATGGCGCAGTTGCACAAACGGTGTCTTAGCTACTGAATCTTAACGCGAAATACACAATTTTTTTAGTTTTTCGGGCAAAACAGTAATTTCAATCACTTTAAAATAGGGTTATTATGGCTTATTTTGTTCGTATTGACATCCTGTACAAGATAGAAGAGTCTGGACTTCCGAAATTAATATTAACCGATCGTTCAGCTGCAGAAACGGTGTCCTATCTGCGAAATGCACAATTTTGAATGCGATTCCGTAGCTAGGGCACCGTTTGTGCAACTGCGCCATCGGTTCATATTAATTCCGGAAGTCAAGATGAAGAGATCAAGCTTTAATAAGCCCATTTAAGAGTGTGTAAAATGACTCATTGTCAGATAATGTTTACATATTACGTTGTTTATCAATGAATTAGTACCGAATTAAGAGATTAAATTTCAATTGCTTATCAATAATTAAAACGCCAGTTCGCCAGTTTCGCCGCTACGAAATTTATCGCGGAGGATAGGATTCTCCTTCTCCTCCAGACCAAATCCCCCTCTAAATATTACTTCGCGTCTCGATTTACTATAATATTTTGCCTGTTCCAAGCTAGCCTCGAATGTATTTCTCGTCACCAGATCATGTAAGGCGTTCAATCTGAGCATTCTGTTTTTCCATTGATCGGGAGTGAGTTTTTCCACCGGTACGGTTTCGGTTTCGGTATCGCGTAAAGAATACGTGTTTCTTGGTTCGCGACCAAAATTTAGTAAAGCTGGCGAAGCTTTAGTAGATTTTTGTACCGCGGTGCTTATCGCAAAACGCAATTCGGCGAGATGGGCGTCCCACTCTCGATGGTCGGATTTTAAGTATGTTATGATCATTTGTTTAATCGTACAATTCGCTCGTTCTACCGGCTTCGCCTGTGCGTGATACAGTGGAATCGTTGTGTCTCGAATTTTAAATTCGTTAGCTAAACTTGTTAATAATTTATTTACGAACTCGGTACAGTTGTCCGTTAGAATTTCCTTGGGCATACCGAACCTACATACTATTAAATCTAAGAACGCTTTTATAACGGTTTTTCCGGTCGCTTTACGTAACGGCATAATTTCCACCCATTTGGTGAATAAGTCTTGGAAGACTAACGCGTATACTGCTCTTGTTTTGCTCTTGGGGAGCCTATTATATCCATGGCTACTGTGCACCACGAACCTTCCACTGTTCGAACATTCATTAAACCTGCTGGTTTCCCTTGTTCGACTTTCACTTGCTGGCATAACTCGCATTCTTTTACGTATCGCACTGTATCCTTCCACATGTCTGGCCAATAATAATCTTTGGCCAGTCTGCGATATGTCTTATGAATGCCGAGGTGTACCGCTTGCAGGTGGTTGTGGCATTCTTGGAGCGCCCTTTCCCTATAGGCTGAAGGCAGCACTAGCTTCCACGCGTGCAAATCTTCCATTTCTAGTGACTCTAAAACTGGGTCTTCTCGGTCGAAATAAATTTGTCCGTTATGGACTCTCCAATCTTTGTACATTTTTGGGTGTGTTTCTACAGCTTCAGCTTTCTTTCTGTACCTGATGTCTGTTGTCTCGCTTATTGCCGTTACCGCTTCCCCTTCAGTCTCGAACATTCGGGAGAGTGCGTCGGGCACGTGGTGTAGTGCACCTTTTCGGTGTACTATCTCAAAATCGTACTGCGATAATTCCATTGCCCAACGAGCGACTCGGCCGACTGGGTTGTGTTGGCGATACATCCACTTCAAGCTATGATGGTCTGTTATCACGGTGAAGTGATAACCTTCTAAATATTCTCTATACTTTTGAATCGCCCACACGACCGCCAGACATTCCTTTTCGGTGACTGTGTAGTTGGTTTCGGCGCTGCTCAGCGTTCGACTCGCATACGTGATTACTCGCTCTTCGCCATCCTGGATCTGCGTGAGCACCGCTCCGAGACCATATGAACTCGCGTCGTATTGTAGAGTGAATGGTACCGCAAAGTCAGGGTAAGCCAGTATTGGAGCTGATGTTAACGCTTTTTTCAACGCTTGCATTGCTTTTTCTTGCTCTTCCTTCCACTCGTACCGCTTGCTTTTCTTAAGCAGTTTGTGCAGCGGGGCAGCAATGGTCGCGAAGTTATCCACGAAGCGACGGTACCAAGAGGTCATTCCTAGGAAACGTCTAAGTTGTTTTAAATTTGTTGGAGACGGGTAGCTCTCGATCGCTTCGATCTTACCAGGATCGACTCGCAGTCCGTATTTGTTGACTATGTAGCCAAGATATTTGACTTCGTTGCATCCAAAAATTGACTTTTCCCGATTGATGGTGAGTCCCGCGTCTCGTACTGCTATTAGCACTCTTCTTTGCCATGTTAGATGCTCTTCGAACGTATTCGAGACAACCACAATGTCGTCCAGGTATCAAAATGCGTAAGGTTGTAGTTCGGATGTTATGACTCTGTCGATAATTCGCTGAAACGTTGCAGGTGCACTCGAAAGACCAAACGGCATTCTCGTGAACTGGAAGAGTCCTCGGCCTGGTACCGTAAAAGCTGTAAATTCCTTGGAATTTGCCTCCAATGGTACTTGTAGATATGCTTGACTCAGATCTATTGTAGTTATGAATTTCGCTGCGCTCAGCTGTTTTAGTATTTCGTCCATCCTCGGTAGAGGATATGCATCCTTCTTTGTCAGCTCGTTTAGACAGCGAAAATCTAAGCATAGGCGGTAGGTACCGTTGGCTTTTCTAGCCATAACTATTGGGCTTGACCAGTTGCTTCTTGAAGGTTCTATAGTGCCATCCTCTAGCATTTTATCCACTTCTGCGTACATTTTTTCGCGGACCTTTGGCGATACTGTATAGTACCGATGTTTTATCGGCTTATTTCCCTGTACGTCTATCGAGTGTATATCTAAGTTGGTCGTGCCCAGCTTTCCGTATCGAACGGGTCTTAAATCATTTAGCATTTTTTCTAGTATTTCGGTTTGGCTCTCGGTTAGTTCCGAAATACCAGCTATTTCTTCGTCTGTCTCGAAAGTATTGTCGTGCATCGGAATAGGGGGACTGCCAGCCATACGCCACTCTCGAGATTTGAAATTTATTTCAATTTCAAATACTTCCAAGGCGTCAAAACCAAGGACACATTCATATGCTAGCGCCTTCACGATACGAATGGCCATTTCGTTAATCGTGCCTCTGATTGCTACGGGTACTCGGATTTGCCCTGAAATTCT
Source organism: Megastigmus dorsalis (assembly GCA_900490025.1). NCBI lineage: Eukaryota > Metazoa > Arthropoda > Insecta > Hymenoptera > Megastigmidae > Megastigmus > Megastigmus dorsalis. The sequence continues at coordinate 6,028 of UELU01112113.1, forward strand.
TTCGAGTGTTCCGTTCGCTAATCTGATCGTTTGCGCATCTGAAGTATCGAAAACCCCGTTTCCGAACTTCTCAGCGAACTTTGCTCCCACGTACGTCTTGGACGCACCTGAGTCCACTAGAGCTAACATTTGAGTCCCGGCCACCTCGATTTTAAAAAAAAATCGATTATCTTGGTATATTTCTGGACCGAGAGGGTGATAATATTCACTCACCTCTCGGAATTTTCCCAAGTTCGCTGGTTCACCTATCCTGAATTTTGATGTTACTTTCGGTTCCTGTTTTATTGAAGCGTCTGATTCCTGTATCGTCTTTCGGGGTGATTCCGGAGCGTCTATTTTTCTCTCTGGAGAGATTTTCGGGTTGGCATTTTCATCTGGTTCGATTGTATTTTTGAGATTTTCCATCTCTTTTTTCATGGCGTCCCATTGAATCCGGAATTTTTTCATTTCCATATCGAACTCCTGATGTACCGGTACCGTTTTGCCCTCGATGGTATCGCTCCCTAAGTCGATTGGATTTGTCTCAATTTTATTTAACGATTTGTTATTAGTTGGAGACTTTTTGCTTCCTGCGAGGATCTTTGTCTCCTCCAAGCCTCGCGAGATTAGTTTTCCGAACCATTCTGTTTTGATTGTTTGTTGTATTTCGATGTTTGGGTTCGCTTTTCCTTCTTTGGCGATGGGCAGTCTTTAGCCCAATGTCCCCAACCTTGGCAGTTAAAGCAGCGATGTCGATCTTTCTTTATTCCGCTTCCCTTGCTGCTGTCCTTTGTAGCTGAAGGTTCGGTTTGGTCTCGCTGCGAGGTCTTTGACTCCGTCTCGTGGCTTTGATACGTTTTTCTTTCTCGTGGAATCCATTTGCTTTTCGGTTTTTGTGATTTCCTATCAGCTTCTTCCCCAACCGCGGCCAGGCTGTTTTTATCTTTCGTGGTTTTCGATAAATTTTTCTTGCATTTTTCCGGAATGAAAGCCGTTTCCGGTAGTGCTGAGTTTTCTTTTTTCGGAGGGATTTGATATTCTTCTCTAGCGATCAGTGATGCTTCATACTCTTTACCCAGTATTTCGATGTCTCGAAACGATTTTACTTCTCGTTTGTTTATTTTGTCTCGATAATCTGGGTGTAAATTATTATACGTCATCTGCACTTGATCGGCCACTGTCGGCTGTGGGTGTAAGTATCGTAAAATTAAGCCATAGTTTGTGATGAAGTCCGTGATCGGTTCACCAGGTTCTTGTTTTCTCGAAAAGGCTTCTGCTTGGATTCTCACTTGAAAGTTTGGATCTCCATAGTGTTCTCTAAAATCTTGAATAAAGTCTTGCCAAGAGTGCCAATTTATTCTTTCCAGTCTTGCCCATTTCGCCGCCATATCTCCTAATAGATCTGGTAACGCTTCTAACAGATCTTTATCTATTATTTCTGTGCCGCGTCTCGATTCCTCAATTCTACACAGAAATTCTTCTGCGCTTGAGTCTGATCCCCCTGTAAATTTAATTTTCCAGTCCTTTATTAATTTTTGTGGATTAAATTTATATGCTGTCACTACTGTAGTGCTGAGTGGATCGAATAATCGAGTCGGCCTGGGCTCCTGACTGGCTGTTGTGGCTTGAGGTATCATTCTTTCTCGATTCTCGTAGTCACGGTTTATCCTTGGCGCTCTCTCTCTCTCTGGTAAGCAGTCCATTTAGAGAATACGGTGGTAAATATGCAGTGTCGGTCCGATTTTCTTGTGATTGGCTAATATTCGGCGCTGCCTGAACGATAGGCCTGACTTCAGTATTTTGTCTCGGAATGTTGTAGATATCTGCGCCTAACGTCTCGGTGGTCGTTTGATTCGCATTTCTGTTCCGATCTGTATCGCGTGAATTTAAATCATACGTAAGATTGTTTAAATGACGTTCAAAATCCGACCTAGCATGTATCACTTGATTCGCCGTTACCGTAGAAGAGAAAGCGAAATTTACTCGTGGTCCTGCCGAGATCGTATCGCGATATCTATCCATTCCGACGGATAATAAATTGCGTCTTGGCAGCCAATCACTTAAAAACGGATTTGTATTATTTAATGTTACGTGTTGCGATTCTACGTTTCTATGTTCCGTTTGGTGATCGTCTGACGCGCGGATTGCCGCTATCGTCTGTTGAGTGTTTACTATCGGTCTCGCGCTGTTCTCTATGCTTTGGTTGTCCATCGGCTGCGCTGTTACAAACAGCGTCGCTGAGCCGTCGTCCGTCAAGTCAATCAGCGGCGCGTCCCGATCTACCCCGCTACTTCTTGGCGTGGATAGACTTTCCGTCTCGCGAGATGGATTCAAACTTTATCCCCTTTGGGTTTCGATTTGTCTCGCTGACCGATTTTGCTGCTGCTCATTTCTGTCCGATTGTTGCGGTTCTTCACGCGTAAACGTTGTGTTGAACGTGTTAGCCTCTTGCCTACCTAAATTTTGTAGTTCTGCGCAGAGGCTGCGCGTGAGATTGAAGTTGGTGTCCTCAAATTCCCAGGGCACTTCTTCAATTCCGCGTTGTATCGCCATAAATCGCGCTAGTCTATCTTGCAGATCTGTAATATTGCCTTCCACGTATAAGGAGTGTTTTGCTAATTGTTTTATCAGATCTGCTACTGATAGATTTTCTGCCCATATTTGTATCACCGATTGCGAATGAAATTCAGGGGTTTCATTTAAAAAATCTGGGATTTCTGGATTTATCGTGACTAAATAAAAATTTTTATCCTTAACTAAATTGTAACGGATTCCCAATCCCAACTAATTCTGTAAGGGTTGTTTGTAGAATTTAATTTTTGAATGGTTCGAACGGTACGGTTTTTGCTGGTGGTTTAAGTAAAGAAAGAAATCAAGAGAAAAAGAATTTTTAATTTTGGATGAGACCAAAAAAAAATTTTAATTAACTGATGAGGGAAACCAAAAGAGAAAAAAAATTTTCAAATTAATTAGAGAGAAGAGAAAAAATTTTCAAATTAACTTAAACGGGAGAAAAAAATTTTTAAATTATTTGAAGGAAGTGGAGAAAAAAAATTTTTAATTTAGGTGAAGAGGAAGAGAAAAAAAAATTTAATTTTTGTTGAATCGAGAGAAAAAAAATTTTTAAATTTTCCTGACGAGAAAAAAAAATTTTCCAATTAGGTGAATGGAGAAAAAGAAAATTTTTAATTTAAGTGAAGGTACACCACCAAAAAAAAAATTTTTATAACCAAATAACTTTGTTTTATTTTCTTCTTTACAACCCGAGATATTACCGACTAAACCTCAAAATAATTTTCTTCGATTTTACTGTATCGAAAAAAAAAATTCTTTAAGTTGACTTTTTATTTTGGTCAACTTTTGACATTACGATGTACCGCTATAATTAAATCACACAACAACAACAACAACAAAATTTGTCACGCACTAACTGTTATAATAATAGCTAATTTACATTCAAATTAATTTGTCGCAAAATAATCCGGCTGATTTACCAATGCGTTTTACCCCTAAACTTCTAATTCGCCTTAATTTCAGTTTTCGGAGACGTCCGTTGCAATTCGAATCGCGTATAAGATACTTATTGCCGGCGTACTATATGTGGCGTAGTATATCTATATATACTGTCTCTCTCCTACTCTCGCCGCGTGTCTCGCTCGCTTGTCAACCGTGCCGGTGTTGACTGTATTTTGTCCGGCTTGTGTAACTTTAAGACCTACTGTATTATTTAGTGAAATAATTATTTCCGAAATAATATTTCACGATACACTGTCTCGACTTAAGTTACCTAAAACCGAGCAAGCTAGCACTTCCGAACGTTCGAATACGGCGCAGCGGTCGCGAAACGTAAACAACAACACTGCCTGCTCGCGAGCGCGAGGCAAGTGTCGTGCGCTTCTGTGTACCGAGCCGAAATTCCACACTATCCCGACTATCGACTTTATGTAATTTATACTTATTCCGATTATTTTCATTCGAGACTTATTTAAAATTTTATTTTTTTTTTCCAGAATATTCCAATACGATATTCAGAGAAACCGCACTGTCTCGTTTACCGCGAATTAATAAACCGCGTTAAGGCGCCATTTATAAGGTAGCTTTTTCTATCACGGGACTTGCTACTCTTATATTAATTTTTGCGATCGTCCTTCTCGCCAACTCCGTTGCCCGTTGCTCACTCTCGATAGAGGTCAATGCTTAAACTCCTACCTTTGTTGAAGTTCTCGCTGTTGGCCGATTTCTCCTCGTCCGGGACGCTAGAGGAAAAGCAAGTAGCGCGCAGGCAAATAAATAAGCGTGGCAAAGGTTATAAGAGATGACAATGCTTTAATTTTACAACTATGTACAGACGATTTTCCCGAATCTAACGTATCGCGATTCGCGGTTCGTAGGCCCGGCTACGATTGTCGTGAGGGTGATTCGCGATAAACTCTCAGTCGATGAGTCCCCCAAGTCTCGGTGTCCACGGTAAGGCTCCACCAGGTCTCGAACGATAAAAACAATCACACACGTATCGAAATACAAAATTCTCAATGAGTAAAGATAACTTTATCTCGCGTACCGTATCCGGTTTCTCCGCTCCTCGTAGTAAATCTTTTAAATTTAAATTTTTGCTTTCGCAAGTCGAACCGGCGTTCTCGAGACGAAGCGAGAGAGTGAGCGCTCTTCGAATTTCGGCCCTGCCGTTGACGCCGCTCGTTGTCAGTGACGGTCATTGCGCGGGCCGATACGACAGACGGACGTTTCGCGACCGTAGGCGTTGCGAGTGAGGAGGTATGACGGTTGTGGCGGGCTTTTGAAACAGGAGCTCTCCTCGCGGTGGACTAGGCCGCGGCTCCCTCGTCTCGTCTCCACTCACTCGGCGCTGGTGCGTTCTTACGCCGCTGCCCCCCGACCCACTCGGCTTGACGCCTCTGGATACCTGCTTCTGCGTGCTCGTTGTCGGCTTCTGTTTCGGTGATGTCTTCTTCTTCGCTCTCCTTCGCTCGCTTCTCTCTTTCGCGCGTTATACTCTCACTCACACATTCATACTTTATTTGTCCTAGTTTCGCCTTGCCGTACCCTCTCGCTTCATATACTCTATAAAATTACTCTCTCATAATATATATATATATATATAT
>UELU01112194.1:0-12367 GCA_900490025.1 Megastigmus dorsalis
ACAATACATCGACTTATTAATCGATATGTCTTTAAAATCAAGACCAAACTCTGTGGGTTTACTTTGTGAGCCTAGAAATCCATGATATTAGTATTTTTAAATAATGAAGAGGCGCTTCGATTGGCAAAACATTGATTTTTTAATTGATCTGCCTTTAGAATCGAATAAAATTTCTGTGCTTTGGCTTTCGGAGCCCGGAAAGCTAGAATTTTCGTATCTTAAAGTAATTAAGAGGCCCTTCGATTGACAAAATATCGATTTTGTCTGTACTTTTATTTTTTCAACCCCCAAGCCACGATTTTAGTATTTTAAAGTAAATAAGAAGCGCTTTGATTTACAAAATATCGATTTTTTAATTGATTTGCCTTTAAAATCGAGTCAATTTTCCGTGTCTTTTCTTAAAGTGAATTTAAAAATAAATTCAAAATTAATTGTAAATAAATTTATTATTTTAAAGTAAATAATTTATTCAATACACATTTACCATTCATTTTGTGTATGGCTATTTTGACACATTTCAAAATACTTTAAACGCATTTAATGTGTGTTATTGACCGTAGTTGTGCGTGTTAGAATAAATGAACACAATCAATACGTAAAACAGTATATTAAGTCCATAATAACGAGGCTCTAAACAAGCGTGTATTTTTTAAATACATTTGGATTTGTAATAAGATCGATACGCTTAATATCCAGGCGAGTATCGGTACACCAATGTTTAATTCTACTAAACGCAGCGAGAAGCGCCGGGACCCAATTCAAAATAAAAAATTATTTTCAGCCTTCAACAATCTTATGCTCAAATCAGCCTGCCGCGCTTTTTATTTTTCGCCGAATCTACGATTGATGGATGACGGTGTGAAGAGAGACGGCGAGAGCGGCCGCCGCCGGCGGGGAACTAGGCGGGTCTCCTCACTCCGTGCGCCTTGCTGCTATAGCTCTACGCTGATTGGCCCGCTTGACTGATTTTCAATCGACGATTACTCAGTAATTATTGCTCGCATCGAAAAATTTCTTAGTGATTTTTTGCTTACTAAATTTCCCAACGCAGAGCTCTTTTACTTATTTGCACAGCGTTAAAAAAGGTAGTATATCTATAGCGCGGCGTGCGCTGGTGGGGTGCGCTGTAGTAAATCTATTGAGTGTGCAGAGGGATCGTGAGTACGGTCCAATATGTCTATATATACTGTAACGTGGTTTTAGCCGCGGTACATAATGAGATTTATATATCTCATCTACGAACCCAATGTTCGGGTACTCATAGGCGCTGTAGTTAAACTGCGTAATATACACGTCTAGAACATTATGGGGTTTTGTATTGCTTCGTAACACCGCCCGTCGGATGCTCTGTTCCTCTCCAAGTTCCTGTGTAAGAAGGCGTCGCGGATTCACATTGGTAGATGGGCTATATAGGGAGTAAATTAAAGCTACACCAGAGTTCCCAAATAAGACGTTACGTATATATTAAAAAAAAGTTTAACCCGAAATACTCTTTCACTCACACACACCAAGCAGCTCACAACAGCACAAAACCTTCCTTCTTTCCCTTTCCGTGGTACCTTCGCGGAACGGGATGGCTCAAGTATTCTCTCTCTCTCCCTCTCCCTGCCCCTCTCCCCTCTCTCTTGATCTATCTATCTATCTATTTATCTCTCTATCTCAAGATGAAAGAAGGTAACAGAGCGCACCTGTTTTCTAATCCACTCGATCTTCAAGTGATTGCTTATATCCATAGCAATCAAGAAATAGGTCTAAACACATACACTGAGAATACTGGGAATATAAATATAGACGTTACATGATTTGGTTATATGAAGATATTTTATGAATTTATGCAGTTATCGAACTCATTTTATTATTTAGTCAAAAAAATTTAATTTATACAACTCTTCACACCATAATGACATCAATTACAAACAATTTAAGACCAATTGCATAAAAATTGATCAATGCGTTGGACCTGTAGGTTACGCCAAACTTCAAAATTTCATGTTTTCCAGAAAACAGCTTTAAACCTCAACGTGCCATATCATCAATAAATGTTCACTATTCTTCTTACTCACAAAATTTTAATTTATGCAATTTTTCACACCACTATGACATCAATTGCAAATAATTTAAGATCAATTCCATCAAAATTGATCAATCCGTTTGACTTGTAGGTTACGCTAAACCTCAAAATTTAATGTTTTCCAGGAAGAAATCCTGTAAGTTTTTAATTGTGTGAGTGTATTTATTGGCGTGAGTAGGTGTGTGTGTGTGAAATAAGTGAATGTTTTAATTTTAGAATACAATTGACCGATACATATCGACCGCTTAATTTACCTTGTTTGTATTTTAAGGGGGTCCACCAGTGTGATCGCTCGAAAAAAAGGTGATTTTTGGGAATTAATTAAAAAAAACTAATGAAGCAAATCTTTTAAAATTTGAAGAACGTTTTTATTTGACATTAGAAAAGATAAAGTAATTTTTTAAAATAAAAATCATGAATTTTGCGGGAGTAATTGCTCATCACCCGGACCTCCAAAAAAAAGTACCCCCACTGCTGCAGTGATTTCAGCCTTCCAAGTGCCTGAAAAAAAAAATATTCTGTTAAAGTAGAAGATATTTTCCCTACCATGACCTAAAATTTCGAAAAAATATTGAAATCGAACTAAATGGTAAAGTTTTGAAAAAAAGATCGAATTTTTTCATAAAAAAATGGCAGTTTTATTTATGGCAAATTAGCATTTTTCAAGTAATCAAAAAAATCCTACGTCAGGGTATGACAAATCATATGCCGAACATCTCAAAAAGATTCAAGTCGACAAAATGATTTTTGTTCGAGTTAGAGCTGCAGCAAATTTAAAAAATGTTGTTTCGAGAAAAACGCGTTTAAAGTTTTAACTATTGATTTCTTAGCAGTAAATGGATATTTTTCATACCTTTAGCTACTCTGCTATTCCGGGCCTATACAGTTCTCCTTCCTCTTCCTCAAAAAGTACCTCCTTGGCTGCTGCAGCTTTCCTGCGTGCTGTGCGTCCGTCTTTTGACGCCGCCTGGTGCCGTTGCTCTGCTGCACGTAGCCTGCTGCTGTCTCGTTGTTCGGCATAAGCCCTTGCTGCGGGTCCAATTATAATCTCCATGGTACTCAAAATTTTTGATACTGACACAAATCCATCATTAAATATCCAAACAGCAAGGTACTTAGACAGCTGGATTGTTTTGAAGCCGCTGTGAAGGTGCATCGGGGCAAAGTGCCAAAGCAAGCCGCTATAACTTTCGTTATTGTTTTGCGTGTTATTGCCTTTGCACCTATCAAGTAACTCACGCCTACTTAAGTCTGTGTATATTGGCTTTAATGCCGCTTTGACTGCTTTATCTAGCGGTAGGTAATCATGTTTCAATTGGCTCATATTCAATCCATCCGCTTGCGCCCGGCGATAAGCGCACCAGCTCTGTGCGCCTTCTAGGCAGTTATCATACTGCGGTTCTTTATCAGATGAACACAAGTGATGAAATGTTGCCCAGATTTCTTTCTACATTTCGTCGATATTATTCTGGTGTCTCGTAAGAGCCACGCCATAGTATTTTTGAAGCTTATTAATAAGTTTATCTGTCAACTTAGCCGTCGTCTTACTTTTACACATCACTAAATTACTAATTGCTGTAAAAACAGATACAAACTGAAGAATGCAGTAGCCATGTGTTTTATCTACAATGATTTCCTCATCCTGCGAACTTATTAATTTTTCGGCAAACATACTGGTACTCGTGGTGGACTGCTCGTATGTGTAACGATTTCCCGTAAATTTCCGTTTCTTCTGAGCAGATCTACGCACAGAGTTATCATGACTGCCATTTTTGTTTTCGTACGGAGATTTTTCGCTCATATTTACTGAGATATTCTGCGCGATATCTACTGTCGAACGGTTACTGCGAAACTAAACAAGACATTCGGATATACCTGCCTCTAGCAGCTGTAAACACGTTTGAACACGTATAATAGTCGAAATTGTGTATATGTATACACTTATACATATATACTCAGAGGAGCACCGAAATAGACTATGGTGAGATTTACGATGCCGCCTGAGCTCGTACAATAGAGATCTTCCGATCCTTCGGCTCGGCGCGTTTCTGACCTTTGAGCAGCTGCCACTTACAAGGCTTCCAGTTCAAAACTGTTTGAGATACTGCCTCGAAATTTTTATATCATATTCTTGAAGCTATAAACTATCAAATAAAACAAAAAAAAAAATTTTCAAAAAAAAAAATTCACACTGGTAGACCCCTTTAAGATAAGACGCTCTGTAATATTACTTGTTAAATATTTTGAAGACTGATTTTGTATTAAATTTTAACATATGTGATGTCGTAGATAGTAAGTAAGTGCAATATCTTATATAGTATAATGAAAACAAAGACTGTCTTTTATGGTCTGTAAAAAAATGTATTATTACCACTTAATTTTGTATCTATGCAAATAAACACATATCTATCTATCTATCTATCTCTCCCTCTCTCTGCGCAACCTACCATTTTTACGTAGGTTTAAGACGGCGATCTATTAACACCTTCCCGATCTTAATTCTTAGCCCTGCCATGGACCGCACCTGTGATTTGTTGTACGTTTAACTTAGCGATTTACAATGCACACTTTGGGTCAGAACTATGAATTTTCTGTATGTTTATTTATTTGCTCTGTTCCATATATATTTAAGAAGTGGGAATATATTTATTAGCGTGAGTGTTTGTATGATAGGATGAGTGCTCGTGTAATTTTTGTTTTAACATTTTATGACTGATAGATATAGATTGATCTTTTTGTTCTTTTTTTTTATTTGTATTTTAGTTAAGACCCTCTGTGATATTACTTTTAAGCTGAAACATTTAAGATTGATAATTGTAAATAAGCCGTGATATCATAGAAAGATTAAATAAATGAGTTTTAAAGCTTTGAAAGCCACAACCAAAGTGGACAAATATTAGGCTTCCAATGCTTTGGTTGTCACAACCAAAGTCAATGATAGGGCGGGCTTTGACTGTGGCAAGTAAAACTTTGGTTGTGTGATCCAAAGTATATCTGACCATTTCGCTAAACGACAACCATTTGTTTTGGTTCTGACGACTAAAACTGTGAATATTCTAACTTTTAATTTCATAAATAACCTATACGTATAATTGTAGAAATAATTCACAGTATATTACAATTACAAAAATTTTTTTTTAATAGTTGAAACAATTATTTATTACAAGGAATGCCGAAGCGTGACAAATAATTTATCTGTTAGCCGGTGTACAATCGCAAGCTTTACGTCGCGCTGATATGAAACTTATTGAAATTAATCAACAGTCGGGTCCCTTTAAATTTAGGTCCGAAAACCTAATAGCTTGGGACGATCCTTTGCAGACAATGTACTTCTCCCGAGGGGAGAGAAGTAGAATTGAAGGGATAGACTGCTAAGTCTTCCTAGGCTTACAGATGATAAGACACCCTTGCCTATATGAAAGAGTTTCCCACAATCGCTCAGAAATCTTACAAAGCAGTTTCTAGTAATCGGAAGGAAGGAGTTTAAATGTTGTGGTGTTTGTGTAGAGTAAGAAAGATAATTTGATTTGTTTGTACAGGGATCCTCCCCGGGTCCGATTTTCGTCCTTGCCCTCATGAATTCCCTGCCGACTTTGATTTTGCAAGGAATCGTACATCCTATTTGCAGATGATCTGCAAATATTTATACAGTGCCCCCTCAATCTATTGGCATAATAAACACTCACTCTCTCTCTGTCTATCTGTCTCTGTCTCTGTCTCGTCTCTCTCTCTCGCTCTCTCTCTCTTTCTCTCTCTCTCTCTCTCTCTTTTCCTTGATTTTGGCCCTGAAAAAACTAAATTTCTCGCTACCAGCACTGAAGTGGATTCTTTCTTACATCTCTGAAAGATACCAGGCGGTAATGGAGAGCAGAGGTAAGACTTCTGATTATCTGCCAGTAACATCAGACGTACCACAGGGGTCATCACCGGGCCCTGTCCTTTTTCTGGCATTGATAAATTTTCTTCCTCATGTACTGCGCTTTTGTAAATGTTCGTATCTACTATTTGCTGATGACCTAAAATTGATTATCCAATGCCCTGCTAATTTAATTGACTCTGCTGTACAGCATATGAGTGAGGATGCAGGCTGTGTCTCTGATTGGGCTGCAACGCAAGGATTGGAGTTTAATGTGAGTAAAACAAGACCCATAGTCTTAGGTAGTTCATCTAATTTGCAATACTTACAGTCACGTGGGTATCCCTCTGTTGTTGTAAAGGGCCAAAGAGTCGAATATACAAATTCATTAAAATATCTTGGTGTTACCTTGTCACCTGATTTGACTTGGAACTCACATGTTTTTGCTATCACTTCTAGAGTGCATGGTATCTTATATAGGCTGCGACAGAGATGTTGGCTTTAATCACCTAAGGTTAAAATGATTCTCGTACAGGCGCTTGTCATCTCCCACATTGATTATGCGTGCATAGTCTACGATCGTTTGCCTGGATATCTCGATCTCAAGGTTCAACGTCTGATGAATGCTGGTATTCGTTGTTTTTAATTTGAGAAGGGATACCTCCATAACCCCATTCAGGACTGAACTTCGATAGATGCTGGCATCTGATCGACAAAAATATTTTTTGGGTTGTTTAGTATTTCATATTTTAAAATCAAATCGTCCATCTGGTCTGTACGATGCTCTTTTGCCAATGTTTAGAGACTTGAGACGCTCTACACGACTAGATCAGGCGCAGATTCTTGTACCGAATGCACGAAAGACTGATTATCAACAGTCGTTCGTCGTTAGAGCTGCTAAATTATGGTCAGCACTACCGTTATCTATTTTGAAGAGCCAGTAACTCGTTGTGTTTAAGGATGGGTTATCAGCATATCTTCTGGGACTAGCAACTGTGTAAATTGATCAATGAATTTGAGCGATATTAGTATTTTAGACTTACGACTTCAAATCGTTGTGCCTGTTATTGCGAACATAAATAGAGGTACATGTACTGTAACTTGAATCTGCGTATTTTTTATTTATTTAAGTTTATTAATGTTTAAACAAATGTATTATTTCTATGTGCCATTCGGCCTTGCATTGGCAAATAAAATCTGTTATCAATCAATCTCTCTCTCTCTAGTAAATTGACGTGGAAACCGCAGATCCATTGTTTAACTAAAAAAGTAAATAAAGCCCTTTACAGCCTGTTTGGGTATGTCACAGGGGTCGGTCCTCGGGCCTTTGCTCTTCAGTCTCTATATCAATGACCTTAAAGACCTCTTTGATCGTCAAGCACATGTATGCTGATGACCTCCAAATTTATATTCGAACCCCTGCAGATAAACTTCTGGAGGGAGTAGCTTGCCTGTCTGATGCGGCACGATTAGTGTTCGGGTGGGCCGAGCGCTTGTCCCTCCGTCTCAACTCTGGCAAGACTAAAATAATTTTGTTTGGTTCTCGTAAATATGTTAATGATTTGATTACAATGGGTTTGCCAGGTGTTGATATGGGGGGAGGAGCGCTCGCGCCTTTCTTCAGCACGGTCGTGAGTCTCGGTGTTACATTAGATAGTAAATTAACGTGGAAACTGCAGGCCGATAGTGTAACTAAAAGAGTAAATAAAGCATTTTATAGCCTGCGGTTTATAAGGGCATGTACCACCGAGACTTTACGCAGAAGATTGTTTAAAGCCTTAGTCGTGCCCCATCCAGACTATTGCGCTGTAGTGTTGCTTGATGCGTCTGACGAGCAGAAAATACGGTTACAGAGACTGAGTAGTACATGTGTGAGATACATTTATGGTGTTAAGAGGGACGAGCTCATCACCCCCTATAGAAAGCAACTGGGCTGGTTGCGTGTTGATACTCGAAGGAATTATTTTGCTGCAATTATTATGTATAAAATCCTCCGATTACATGAACCTCAGTATTGGGCAGCTTTTTTCAGCAGGCATCAGTCCAGGAGGTCTAGCAGGGGTGTTGCACAGGAACTTTCAATACCAAAGGTGCGCACGGAGACAGGAGTGAGATCTTTCCAAGCTCAATGTGCGCGCTTTTGGAACTCTCTCCCGGACTCTCTGCGCAACTTACCATCTCTGCGCAGATTTAAGACGGCGATTTTTCAACACCTGCTTGATCTTGATTCTTAGCCCCGCCGCGGACCGCACCTGCGATTGTTGTGCGTTTGACTTTAGTGACTTACACTACACACTTGTGTCATAGCTCTAAATTTTCTACATGTTAATTTATTATGTTCTGTCCCATATACTTATTTTTTAGAAAGTGTGAGGGTATTTATCGGCGTGAGTGAGTGTGTGGTAGGATGAGTGAATGTGTGAATTGTGTTGTAAAGTTTCTTATATTCTTTTTTAACCAATAAGACTGATAGATATTGATCGCTTTTTTATATTAAATTTGTTTATTTGTATTTTAATTAAGACGTTCTGTGATATTACTTTAATTTGTAACTTTTTGATGGCTAAAATAATATAATGTAAGACTGAATAAGCTGTGATATCATAGAAAGACTGAAAATACATAGATTATTAAATCATTATCCGTTCACTTTTGTTTATTTGTCCATAATATAGTCTTTCCTTATACTGAAAGAATTTTTACTAATAATGGTTAAAAAACTATTTTCAGTTCTTCCCAAACGGGTTTGCCTTCGCAACGGGATCAGATGATGCCACTTGTAGACTTTTTGATATAAGAGCGGATCAAGAATTGGCGATGTACAGCCATGACAACATCATTTGCGGCATCACGAGTGTAGCTTTTAGCAAGAGTGGCCGATTACTCCTGGCTGGTTACGACGATTTCAATTGCAATGTTTGGGACTCTATGAAAACCGAGCGAGCTGGTAAGCTATACATTTTACTGCATACGTGTAATCATAATGCAACATCACTCTCTTACTAACAAGAAAAAGCACACCCTCCGAGTCACGGATCCGACTTAAATACCGGAATATGTATTATAATAAACAAATTTAAAGAATGTATTATAATAAAAGAGAAAAAGAATGAAGTATTATAATAAAAGAATCTTTTACTTCTTATTTGGTAAGATCTGCTTGGTACATAATACAATATTAAAGTCGACAAAAATTCCTTCTTTGAAAGACGAATTACATGTTTTTGACCTACAAGTCATTTGTCGGAATTATAGTCGGTTTTGTGACGTGGAAGCTTTCTTAATAAGTGAAACTCTAATCTTTGTCACGGTGATCAATGATCATGTCGGGTTCTTAGATTCTATATATTTTTTGTTTTCTTTCCAAACGGATTTACTATCACAATTTGTAAATATTGAGCACATGAATTCCTCATGGTATTATAATATTTAAAAGGATTATTTGAATGAAGAAATCAGTATTTTAAAACTTTGATTAAATTGAATGAATATAAATGTAATTTGAATAATTAAGTGTTTCAGTTGAAAAAATAAATTACGTAGATAGCACATTAATTATTCAATTACAAAAATAATTAATTATCTTTAAAAGATTCATTTTTTTATTTGAAGTAAACAATTTTAATGGTTTCTGTTCGCTCTTAGGAATTCTAGCTGGTCACGATAATCGCGTATCTTGTCTAGGCGTAACGGAAGATGGCATGGCAGTGGCGACGGGTTCCTGGGATTCGTTCCTGCGCATTTGGAACTAAATAGTGACACACAGCAGTATGTTCCTTCAAAGGATTGACAACAACCAATTAGAAAAGTACATCATAAATCATTAAAATCGATACCCAGTAATCGATAAAGAATGCAGTCACTAAGTGAGACAAAGAACGGTGTTGCAAAAAATGAGAATATTTGAGAGTTGAAAAGAAATGTCGACGGATGGATTTCTGCGAGGCTTAAATAAAAAAAATTAAATAAAATGAAAATTCAAAAAATTACAGAAAAGAAACATAAAAAATTAAAACCCGAGAGTCGGCTTTCCTCGGGAGTCACGTAAAGGAAATTTTGGACGCGTATAAGCGTGCACACATGTATTAATGACTGCCAAGAATATGGCGTGATAGGCCAATTGAGGACGTCGTTAGCCACAGCAACAGTGACAACATTGGCAACAATAATCCTGTTACAATGAAGTCACTACTTATAATTATGATAATGCTGTTGATAAAAACTTTAAGGAGGCAAGCAACAAAATACGAATGAATATAACTATCACATAAATATACATACACACACACACACACATATATATATATAAATGGAACGATAAACGCAAAGGCAATGGATAAGCAAAAATTTACAGTTAAGGGAAAAAATGGGAGAGGAGAAAGATAAAAGACTTTCATACCGAAAGACCAAGTTTACAATCACCTATGTCGTTAAATTTCTCCTCTTTTCTTTCACCGACAAAAATTAAGAATTTCAGGCGCTTCGAAATCCTGTCACGACTTTGTCCTCCTTATTCGCATAGCACACGATCGATACAGAGTGAGACCTATTCAACACAATATAAAATATAAAAAAATAGTGCTGAGGAATAGGACAAAGCGCGTTCTTGGATTTGTATCCCGGACCATGCTGATGTGACGCCGGGAAATCGAGAATTTTCCTTGAAATACTCGAATCAACATGTTTATGAAACATCTCAAAAACAAATCGTATAGCTGAATTTTACATGCCTCAGTTAAGAAGCAGAACCCTTAGTGAAACAAGAGAGCAAAGACAAAATAAAAAGAAGAATTGCATGAAGAGAAAATGATCGACCGACTAAAAGAAGTGTTCCATAGATCAATTTAGGTTTTTTCTACTAACTCGAATGCATTATAAAAAAATAATAAAATGTTAATGGAACAAAGGGAACTTAAGTTACCCATGAATGAGAAAATAGAAAGGGAAGTTTTACGCGTGAGCAATTGTATTAGATATTCGTACCACTAATGCGAGAAAGAATGAGAGATTATAATAAAAGCATCAAGCGTATCCGTCGAAAAAAGTGTGAACATCGTTGATAGAAAAAGAGTGAATGTTTAGCGAGCATTTGCTGCGGCGTCTCATGTACACGCACACAAGCACATAAATATACATGTTTACACGAATGAATGAAATAAGATACAACCAGATTATCCAATAATAAACCATAACTGAATTATGTACACCGGTAGATGGAAAAAATATATAAAAACGGTATGAATAGAGAGAAAAAGATAGTAAAATCGAACAGGAGAAAGAGGCATACAAATGAATAGAGATGGGCAAAATCGCGCACAAATTAAAATCAACCTACTGCGTCGTACTTTTCATTACATATTTCGTTATATACGAAATATAAGTACTGAAGCATGTACGCGCATGTGACTAAGTACGCAGGTGTAATAAGATGTGACGTTGCACTAGAATTTTTGAAGGGAAAACGATGACTCCGTAAACACATAGTCCGCAAACGCATATAATGAAGCATGACGGTGATTATGCGCAGAAACGAGTAACAAAGATTTACAGATCGTTTTCTACGTCCTTTAATTTTCTTCGAAAAAATTAATAATAATTAAAAATAAATAATAACCCTTTTATTAAGTCATAAAGACGCGCACGTGTTCCAAGTAAGAGAGAAACGTGATTCAACTGAAGGAAAATAATGATTTTATAGTCGGTGGCACAAATATCTCTATCACAAAAAGTTGAAACATTAATCTTTTTTTAAAAATTTTATTTCTTAATGCAGCATCAACCTCTGTATGCATTGTTTTGAATTTTGTAACTATGCTATATTGTTATTTATTTTGTATAGTCTTCTAGGACCTATACAGGTCAAGATAAGCCGTATATATTGCGAGAGACATAAATGTAACCCAGAATGAACGAATGAAAAAATAAGAAGTGCTTAATAATGAATGTAGTATGAATTAAATTGAGTCCCAATAGCGAGGTTGTAATTATGAATATAAGATCAAGATGAGCGAGCGGGAGAGGGGGAGAGGCAGATAGAGAGAGAGAGAGAGAGAGAGAGAGAGAGAGAGGCAGATAGAAAGAAAGGCAGAAGGAGAGAGAGAGAGAGAGAGAATAAAACATAAAAACATTCATTATACACGTGTAATACTAACGAAAGTTCGAATGTATGTGTAAATCTTTTATTGACTAAAAGTGAAATTAAAAAAGGACTATTGCGAGATTCGTAGATAACTTCCTATTTCTTCTTTTAAGCATAAGCGATATAATGACAGAATATTCTTCAACCTGCTCGTACTGTTTTTACTCGGCTAATTTCCATTTCTCGTTTATATACTTTGCAGAACTTTATGGTGATACCCCATGATGTATGTGTGTGTGCGTGTGCGTGTGCATGTGCGTGTGCGTGTGCGTGTGCGTGTGCGTGTGCGTGTGCGTGTGCG
>UELU01112196.1:0-14419 GCA_900490025.1 Megastigmus dorsalis
CACTACATCAACAACCAAAACATAAAGACCTAATAGTCCTGGATGAAATAGTCTTCACGGCACCTTGCAAATGTGATTCTAGTAAACAACATGAAAGGATGTTTCCACACTACAGAGAAACATGTGCAGTTGGACTCACATGTCCAGCAAGGCTTAACAAAATGGAAAGAATTATTTTTGCAAGAGATAAGAACGCTACAACACACAAATTTACAACAGCAAAAGCCATGCTTACAAGATATTGGAGATAGAAGAATAAATGAGGGATTAATTTCTATCTTGCTTGATCGAATAACTCTAGCTATAAGAAACAAGTGGGATGGAAATGCAACATAAACCAAAGTTGGTTATTAGTTTTTTAGTTTTATTTTAGTTATAATTTTGTAAACCGGAGTGGCGAACAGGAAGAAATTCCTCTTCTGGGTTACTTTTGTAATGTACTTATACTATTATTACTTTGTAATTTTATGTACTGTTCTCTGGTTAAATAAATAAATTTAACAGTATACGTATTATTTATGTGCTATTTGCCCCAACCCTTACAGTCTATTTTTCACCACAATATGCATGCACTGCAGAGTGTCATCAACTCTGCTTCTTCACCGTAAATGCCTACAATTATTATATTTTAATAAAATTTATCATGTTCACATCGCGTTTCTTCACCTAATATTAGCGCCACTCATTAAAGTGAGTTTTTGAGTAACTGTGACTACCGCATCCCCTTCAATTAGATATGGTCTTTGAATAATTTTCCACTGTAGATACAATATTCATTGTAACATCAGTTGTTTCAATTTAAACTTTGAATTATTCAAAATTTATAACTATGATACAATTTGTCGGGTCCTTTTATTACGTTATTTATATTATATACCTGGAACAGGTCCTAATTTAATTCACGCATTTCAAATAACTAATTAAGCTATTTACTCTTAAACTAATTATATTTATTAAAATAGATTTCAATGGTCGTTGCATTAATAATATTTTTGTTTTTCTTTGTTTCAGATTACGTAATTTGTGTGGTATTGATCACTTGATACATAAAATGGAACACAATCGTAGTTCAAGAGAATTTCAAAGAATTAATTTTGTAAAAATGCAGGAATTTTTTCTATTAATCATTATTTTCCCT
Source organism: Megastigmus dorsalis (assembly GCA_900490025.1). Lineage (NCBI taxonomy): Eukaryota > Metazoa > Arthropoda > Insecta > Hymenoptera > Megastigmidae > Megastigmus > Megastigmus dorsalis. Next base: position 1,139 of record UELU01112196.1, read on the forward strand.
TTCATAAGTACGGAGGATGTAGTAGAAGCAACTAACAACGTTAACGTCCAAATATCCTCACCTTCTACATCATCCATGTCTTTTGCGTCATCAATTACTAACATCGTAACAAGTTTTAGTTCGAACTCTGGATCTATAAATGGTAATATTGACCGTACTATTATTAGGCCTGATTCATCTGGCGTATTAAGTGACAGATGTGAGGAAATCACTATTCCAATGTGCCGTGGGATAGGATATAATTTCACAGCCATGCCTAATGAGTTAAATCATGATACTCAAGAGGAAGCAGGACTTGAAGTCCATCAATTTTGGCCTCTTGTTGAAATTAAATGTTCTTCAGATTTAAAATTTTTTCTTTGTTCAATGTACACACCAATTTGTTTACCCGAATATACCAAACCTCTGCCAGCTTGTAGGAGTGTATGTGAACGTGCTCGAATGGGATGTGCTCCTTTAATGCAACAATATGGCTTTTCTTGGCCTGAGCGAATGGCTTGTGAAAGATTACCTAATCAAGGGGATTCGGAAAACCTTTGCATGGATCAAGATAATCGAACATCTTTACTTTCATCTGACATATTAACGCATAGTATATCTCCTGTATCGTTACCAAAACCAACTAAGCCACCAAAAAGTATTCAATCTATGAAATGTAAGCCTGGTAAAAATCAAAAAAATTGTCAGACTTCTCATGGAGATAAGAATAAGGATTGTGTGTGCCGATGCCGACCACCTCTTATATCATTAGTATCGTCTACATCTATGCATGAAAATGATGAAGTCAATAATCATAACTCTATAGGAAGTTCTAGATCAACTGGATATATTGTGACACAAAAACTAGATATAATTGGTGTCCCTGACTGTGTATTTCCTTGTCACGGAGCTTTCTTAACAAATGAAGAAAAGCGATTTGCATCGGTATGGTTAACGTTATGGAGTGGATTATGCGCAACAAGTACATTAGCTACAGTAACAACATTTCTTATTGATACTCAAAGATTTAAGTATCCCGAAAGACCAATTGTTTTTCTTTCGGCGTGCTATTTTTTAGTATCGCTTGGATACTTATCAAGAAGTATTATTGGTCATGATAAAATAGCATGCGATGGTAATATGTTGAGATACGGAACTCAAGGACCAGGAATATGTATTACTGTTTTCTTATTAATTTATTTTTTCGGAATGGCTTCATCAGTATGGTGGGTCGTTTTAGCTTTTACATGGTTTCTTGCAGCTGGTTTAAAATGGGGCAATGAAGCTATTGCTTCATATTCACAATACTTTCATTTAGCAGCTTGGATGGCTCCTACAGCCCAAACAGTCTGGGCCCTTTTATCAGGAGGCGTAGCTGGCGATCCAATAGCTGGTGTTTGTACAGTAGCTCCCGATGGAATTCAAATATTTATATTAGCTCCATTATTAATGTACCTTTTGTTGGGCACAACGTTTTTACTTGCTGGATTTGTTAGTCTATTTCGAATACGTTCTGTAATAAAACGCCAGCCTGGCGCAAAAGCTGATAAGCTAGAAAAGTTGATGATTCGAATTGGTGTTTTTTCTGTATTGTATACAGTTCCGGCTAGTGCAGTGCTCGCTTGTCATGTATACGAAACAACTTTAAGAAGTGAATGGCTTAGTTCGCTAGCATGCCCTTGTAAACCACGTATACGCCCATTATACTCTGTTCTAATGTTAAAATATTTTATGGCACTAGCTGTAGGTATAACATCTGGTGTTTGGATATGGAGTGGAAAAACTATTGACTCCTGGCGTCGATTGTGGAGACGCATGTTCGGTAGAAGTTCAGAGGTTTCAAATAATATAATAGGAACGACGGGAGCTGGTGTACTTGGAAATGTTACAAATGCTAAAGGAATTGTCAGTCGATCTATAGCTCCCCAATATTCAACGCCATCGGCACCAGGCAGTACTGTATTGCAACAAAGCAGTATCACTAGTGCTTCTCAACATCATATTCATCATCATGTCCTTAAGCAACCTCCTCTTTCACATGTATGACGGCACCCATTGGCGGAAGGTGATACAAATGCTACAAGTTATGAGCATCAAGAAAGGCCTTCCGCCTTAAGCAATTATGGGCCCATTTAGCTGATGGCATTTTGTCCAGTGATCTACAGCAATGAATTTGTGAACAACGTTTTCAAGATCTCATGCTACAATGACAAGTTCAAGTTTGTTATTCTAACTTATAGAGTAATGAAATAATGAACGCAAGAAACCGAAGTCTGAAATATAATAATAATAATAAGATTACCATATTTATACAATATATTACATATTAATTATAACTTAAATAAAGTTTTACGCATTTTTCTTAACATCCTATTATTATTTATTTAATAAATATTATATGCCAAGTATTAATAATTACAAGGACGATGCTCACGACTATATGTTATTATGCCTCTAACCTTATTCAACTGTATGATTTATTATAAAATAAAAAAATTCCAAAAAATAAGCTCTCTAAGCAGCAGGCATACCGAAAAAGCATGCCAATTTTAAAAATTAATTTGGACAGTATATCTGTAGACATTGAATATAATTAGATCAACTATGAATATAGTCAGTTATAGTGTGCCTTCGACATTTACTCTTTGTAAAGTATAAAAAACTAGAATCGCACTTTCACGAAGATTAAATATCTAAATTTGTACTTTTGAAAAGGATAAAATCCGTAAATTTTCGCTTTTTAAAAATATTTTGTACTGATTCATGCACCACCTCATGGACATAGCAATGAATAGACTGCATATTTCTTTTTATCGACAAGCCAGGACCGTAGTAGTCTAAGAGCTGGCCAAATGAAATAGGTCGTCACTGGGTTGCAAGGGTTTTCTCATCACCATTTCATTCCCATTATATTAAATGAGAGATATCTCGATTTGCAGAAGTCAAAGTGGGGGATGAAGGCGTGGGCGTACCCTCAAAGTGGTAAATTAGGAAAGCGAAAGTCGTGATAAGATGCAAGGCTGAAATTTTGCAAAAACATAGATTGCATTATTCTAATCAAAGAAAAAATATTTGCAGAAGTCAGAGCGGGGGACATAATAGTTGCAGAAATGATGAAAGTTGCAAAATGGCGACCCCAAGGTCGTGATAAGATGCACTTCTGCAAATCAATATATTTGTTTATTCGGATACTAGTGTCAACGGAAAAATATTTGCAGAAGTCAGAGCGGGGTATATAATAGTTGCAGAAGTGATGAAAGTTGCAAAATGGCGACCCCAAGGTCGTGATAAGATGCACTTCTGCAAATCAATATATTTGTTTATTCAGATACTAGCGTCAGCGGAAAAATATTTGCAGAAGTCCAGGTGGGGGCAATCGAGAAAAAAAAACAATCGCATGTTGACGAATTTCAAAAATTTTCAATCTATGTTACCTTACATGTTATTTTGGTCGTGATAAGATGCAAGGCTAAAAATTTGCAAAAACGTAGATTGCATTATTTTAAACAAAGAAAAAATATTTGCAGTAGTCAGAGCGGGGGATATTTGTATGTTAAAAAAAGTATATTCTGAAGCGTTAATTTTGACCGTATGCTTAATTATATAACGTTTAATGATGAATAAATAAAAAAAATTTACATCCTAATGTTATGACTGCCATTAACTTATAAAATCAATGAGGTTTGTTAAATGCAGTAGACGAATGCAATCGATAATTCAGTGACAATGGTAAGTTTTTAATAAATTTTTTCATCACCACCCCCACTTTAACTTCTGCAAATATTTTTCCACTGACACTAGTATCCGAATAAACAAATATATTGATTTGCAGAAGTGCATCTTATCACGACCTTGGAGTCGTCATTTTGCAACTTTCATAACTTCTGCAACTATTATGTCCCCCGCTCTGACTTCTGCAAATATTTTTTCTTTGATTAGAATAATGCAATCTATGTTTTTGCAAAATTTCAGCCTTGCATCTTATCACGACCTTCGCTTTCCTAATTTACCACTTTGAGGGTATGCCCACGCCTTGATCCCCCACTTTGACTTCTGCAAATCGAGATATCTCTCATTTAATATAATGGGAATGAAATGGTGATGAGAAAACCCTTGCAACCCAGTGACGACCTGTTTCATATGGCCAGCTCTTAGACTGTTAGTTTTTCATATTTTCTTTTAGTTAATTGAAGATCTTCATACATTGCCAAGATTTCATTAATATTACTGTTGTCTTGAATTTTAGATTGGTCAATTGGGCACTTTTCTGCATTGGTAGAGAGTTTTTCCTTTAGTGCTTTTACTAATTGTTCTTCAGTAAACGTTGAAGCTATTTCTTGAACAGCTCGACTTTTTGTTTTATCAGATGCCATGCTGAATTCTACTCTATTGCGACCTCTTTTTAATAATCCAGATACGTTTGGTTGCTGGTCTATTGAGTTGCTGAGAGATAACGATTCATCGTCAGAGTCGAAAGTTACAATAAAATCTTCCTGTAAAAAGTCGTCATATTTTTGAATAAAATAATTTTTTTTCCGAGAAACTTTTTTCCATCTTTTATGGTACTCTGGAAGGAAATACTTTATCAATCTGTTTTTTATCGAAAGCAGCTGTATTTCAGAAAAAGAGTTGTTTTGTCTAATATCATCCATTAAACCTTCAATGTTATAGGGGTTTGAAACAGTGTCACTGTTCCAAATTACTGAACATAAAGTTAAATGTTTTACTTGGTAATTCATATTTGAATGTAAAGAGTATTCAGATAACTTAAATAATATTTCTAAAGAAGTACTACTTAAGTTCTTTAAATATAGACCATTAATTTGTATTTACATAAGACAAGCGTTTAAACGTTTTGACAAAATAAATTTAGAAAATAAATTTGAAACAATTTCCCTATATTACAAATATCACGAAGAACTATCGTTAAGTACGTAAAACGGAAGTGCAAACTATACCTTGTTCTTTAGAATTACAAAATCCGAATGAATGTTATAAAATATGATCAAATATTAGTGAATAATTATAAATTCGGCTATTTTAAAAATATCAACTCAATTATGTAAGAACTTAAACGAAATATTGTAATTTGTGTAATCAAGTGTAATCAAGTATTAATATGTATTTTATATTAGAGTTAAAGTATGGAACGTAATAAAAAAAAATTTATTTTGTTTTTAGATAAATATTAAATTTTTATGTATTCGTTTTACAAAATACTTAAAAATTACATAAAAAAACATTCGCTGAGCAATAAAGTAATTCAAATGAGAAATTCTATTTTATGAACTCAAATATAAATTAAACATAATAGTATTCTGATTATAAAATTAAAAATGGATATATCGTGGTGCTTTTTGTTGAATATTACATATAAAGAAACATGAGCCTAGATATGTGGAAACGAAAAGAAACAATTTTATTTCATATTCTGTAGAAAATGAAAATTGTATGTAGTGATCAAATAAAAAAAATTATATATTATTACATTTCTTTTTCATGTGATAAAATTTCAAGCAGATCAATACATACATTTAGACACATCAAAACGTTTTGATATTTAACGGTCCAAGATTAAACTATTGACGCAATAAAGAGACGGAGAAGACGATCAGTTTAGATACTTATCGGATTATAGATAAACAACACAAGGTATGAAGAATCAAAAGATTCAGAGTTTTAGAGATAAAATTTTGGTATTATGAGTTAACTACATTATGGTATTAGGGGTTCATCCGGTCAAAATGATTCGAGTTACGGAGTTTTGTGTTCTTGTATTTTGGGGTATGACGTTTTAGATTACAAAATCAATAGGTGTATCTATTTATAATTTGGGTTAACTCATGGTACAAGAAGAACAGATAAACCCATGCGCACGTTTACGTAAACAATCAATTAGATGCTTCCCCAAATTTACGTCATAATTGGCAATAAATTAAAATTCAACGGAAAGTAAAAGTAACATTTTCGAAAGAAAAATTATAATTTTTTTATGAGTATTTAAAAATTATTTTTTTTTTTTAAATAAACATTAAGTAACTATTAAAAAAAAAATAATAGTAAGTATGTATTATAATTGTATAATAAATAAGTAAACTATATCGTTTATTTAGGAAAAATTGATTTCTAAATTAAAAATTATGTTAAAATGAAAGTATAATTAAACACCTTCCTTTTGGTGGGGGAAGAAGTTAAAAATATGAATACGTTTTAAAGATAATGAGGCTTCGAGATTACATTGAATTTTTCCTTGTATCAAAAAATTATATATTCGATGTATTTTTTAAGGTCATTAATTGTATTAACTTTATTATATAAATACATAAATTTGAAGGATTTTGTCGTACTTTTCAATGATGCATTGTATAAATTGATTAAAAACTTTAAGTAGTTCAACAAAGCTGAAAAATGTTATAGTCTATTTTTTTTTTACAAAATGGTGTCACACCTATTTAAGTGGATTATAATCCGACAAATTTTTTTTTATTTTATTAATACATAAATTAAAGTTTAACAGTTTTCCTTTGAAATGACATAGCTGTAAAATTAAAAAAAAATAATTTTTTAATTGCTAAAAATAAAAAGAAAACTGATAAAACGTGAAACTCAAAATCACACTAGAAAAAGGCTTCGAAGATTACATATTTACGCTTACCTTTGATATACGAATACCATTAGGGACTCTGTAAATTTTGTCTTATAATTGCAACATTTGCAGTACAACAATTGCAGCAATATTGCAAATTACAACTTTATATTTAAATTGAAATTAAAAGAAAATACAAGTCATAACGCCGAAAATGTCTATTTCTGTAGAATGACCCATATATACTGACACACACGCGCGCATGTTTATCTAAAAACAACTAATCAGATGCTTCCCCAAGTTTACATCATATTTGCGGCAATAAATAAAATTCAACGGAATGTAAAAGTAACATTTTTTGATGAGAATTTAAAAATTATTTTTTTTTAAATAAACATTAAGTAACTATTAAAAAAAAATAAACTGACAAAGATCTTTCTATCGGTCTTACAGTCTAATCCTAAGCCCTTGTTTGCAATCACCCCCAATATGATGATACAATATGATGGGTATATAACGAGGCTAAACATGGACGGCGCGCAAGCACCGAGGATGATGAGCGGGACAGCGAGCGTGGCGCGTGTCGCGAGTTAGAGAGAGACAGGTGATCTCGCGGATTAGAAAGAGACGGCGCGATAGGAAAAATCAATCGCGTAGTCAGATCGATTTCTGCCGCGAATCAGCACGGACGCTGAAAGAGGTATACGCATCGACCTACGCGACGCGACACGGTTGTTTGAGTGAGTGTGCTCGTTGCCACCCACAACAACCACTGATCCAGCTGCATTGGACTGCAGGCCAGTGCAACTGCCAAAGGGGATCTCGTGCGTTTGTGTGGTGATCATACTTAGCGAGTACTATTGCGGCGGATCGCGAACGGCGATCCGCGTATACGTGTATACTGTACTGTGCGTTTCCCGCGCTTTCGCCTTCTCGGTTCGCGATATACCTTGTACAGATAACGCCGTTACAACTGGCGCCCTGAACGTGTTCGGCTACGGGAAATAGGCGCGAATTAAATTGAAAAACCTGTGCTCGGAAAATAGTGGTGGTAAGAAATATTATTTCGAAATAATATTTCGAACGCGAAATTCCGAGCAACGTACATCGAGAAGGCACGCGTAGCGAAGTATTCAAAGTTAGCGCGACTGTGTTTACATCGGCCGGGAGGACTGTAAAAGCCCCGGTTCGTGTAAGCCGTATAGTGAGTGTGAGAGCGAGAGAGAGCGCAAAACCTACATCAGTGCAGGCAAGAGCGCCGACTGCTATGGCTAAGAGAGCCGAGAGGGGAGCGCTCGACTCGAAATTCAGCGGTGTCGAGCCAGCGCGAGCACAGGCGCATAGACGTAAACGACAAAAATATTGAATTGATTGTATTTTAATTAATATTGTCGTGTGCTCGCGGCTGAAGGCTGTGTACACTGGGATGGGCTGTACACAGCAATAATAGTGGTGTGCAAACGCCGAATAATTGTTTATTCAATAATTTAAATTTGTTTTTATATTGTTATAGATAATTTAGCGGCGAGGTACTTCATTCGTAGTGAGTGGACGGGATGAAAGAAAGGGTGGATTATAGGATAATAATCCACCCCTTGCAAATTGAATATTGATAGAAAGCTGTCGGTAAAACAGTTTAAAAATCGGTTTTGTGAATTTTCTAAAATTTTTGGAATGGACGAGTGAAGTACATCACGTGATTGTGATAAATTGGTTAATTATTGTTGTTAGCGATTGTTTTTCTTAGAGCGGTTTCAGGAAATCGCGACAGACAGTTAGGAAAATTAAGCGGAAAAGTGCTTTCGGGAGGGGATTAAATAGAATTCTAATTGTTTTTATTTTGTTTGATCCAATAATTGAGATAGAAGAAAAGTTAGAACGAAGGAAGAGTTCGAACTTGTGCGAGTCGAAGTTCGAACCCAACCCAACCCAGAGTATTCCTGTTGAAGGAAGCACAGACGAAGTGGAGTCTGCATCCAAAAAGCCCGGAAGAGTGCACTAGTAAGTAAAGCTAGTGTACTTGAAGCCATACAGCTCGAATAAAGACAGGATTCGAACCCGGGAGATCGAGATTCGAACCCGGCGAAAGTCGAATTCTTGGTCGAGCAGATCTGGAGAGGTGCACTAGAGTAAAACCTAGTGCACTGAGTAAGACTCGAACTCGAGAAGTCGAGATTCGAACGCCAGATAGTGAGTGATTTTGGAAGTCCAGCGTCAAATCTCAAGAAAAATGGCAGATACGACGCTGAAGACACTAGAGGGCTGGTACTATGGGATAGAAGAGGAAGGGCTAATGGAATTGCAGGTTAACCGCCAGGGTCTTCCCTTCGAAAAGAAGAACAGGCTGCAGAAATGGCTGTTGGGGAATTGCTCAGCAGACGATTTTGAGCCATCTGGAGAATCAGATGAGCTCAAAGAGCAAATCGAAGCCTATATCGAAGGAAAGGCCTTCGAAGTGACTGGATCCACGATCTACAACGAGAGCGCAAATCACAAGGGGTCATACCCTTGCCAGATGCTGCTGGTGGATCCAGTGGTTAGAGCGAGCGACGACGAGCGTCTGGAGCAGCTCTACAGGCGAAACCCACCGCAGCCGGAGAAGGAGCTTCAGCAGGAGGGCTCAATTACGGAGCAAGTCCCAGTCGGGCAAATGGAAAGGCCGACTAGGAATATCGACACCAGTAGCGTGACGGATGGGTCCGCTACAGGTGACGAGACGGAGGAAGCAGCACCTCCAATGGTCTTCACTGGACCTCAAGCGGGGGATATCATGATGATATTCTCTGAGATAAAGCAGCAGATGAGACTGCTCAACGAGAGGGTCTCAGAGATCTCTCGTCGCTGCACAGCGCTGGAAGAAGCAGCAAAAGGTCCATGCGCATGCACGCAGAGTGGCAGCGATTCTCGGTTAAGGCCGACAGCGCCGGACTTCGAGGTGAACCGAGGGAGGAAAGAGCTCCACATAGCCTCTAGCACGAGGCTAGAAGGCAGAGGTTCGTTTAGACCGAACGCCACTGGTTTTGGCCTGTATCCGGAGGTGCAGGCTGAAAAAGTCTCGATTAGGCGACCACAGGTCAATTTCCAGGATACATTTACGTGTTATCCTGGAAATAGTAGCCTATTAGAACAGACGCAGGTGCGCAGGCCAGCGCAAAATGTTTCAACTGCTACTGGTGTAGGCACAGCCTCGGAGAGGGGGAATCTCCGGTGCTTACGTAAAAGAGAGAAATAGCAATGAAACGGTGGATCTGAGTGCTAGTGATAGACTCAGATCCAATAACCAGTTTGTTTCTGGAGCCAGCACGCAAATACGACACGCAGGTCGGGACGTTGGCCAGATTGTGAGACTATGGCAAGTCCGATTCTCGGGGGACAAGAATCAGAGTATTGATGTCTTTCTCACCCGAGTAGAAGAGTGTCGTGTGCTCGCAGATCTGACAGAAGAGGAGCTGTTATCCTCTCTGTTAGAATCACTAGCGGGGGTTGCGGCCATTTGGTATAGAAATGGTTGCGACAAATGAAGGACGTGGTCCAAGTTCTGCACGGCCGCCAGGAGGTGGTATGGTGTAAACAAGGGGTTTCATCAGAGGCTGATTGCTGAAGCTAATGCACGCACCCAAGGCCAAGAAGAGCTAGTGCGTGACTTTATCACGTACTTGCAAGCAATTGTATTGAAGCAGGTGCCAGTGCCTTCGATCGAACCGCAGCTGGACCTGATGCACCGGAATATGCTGCCGAAATTGCAGTGTATGGTCCGGCGTGCAGAAGCTCGTGACGTGGAGTCACTGATGGAGTTGGCAAGAGAGGCTGAGCTTATCTGCACAGCTGGTGAAGCTTTTAGACCTCCTGTATCGCTACACAACACGGTGATGCCGGAGGTGGCGTATAAGAAGCCACAGAAGCTCCTGAAGGCCAAACCAGTAGTCTCAAGTGTTGAGACGAAAGTGGCAGCGATCAGCCAAGGTCCATCGGAGACCACGGCATTTGCTGATCTGCTCAGAGAGGTCAAGATATTGACCGAGCAGCTCAAGCATCAAGCGCGGAGCAAGTCTCCCGAAACGATTAAAAAGCGGCAGGGCTACAGGAAGCCCATCGGACGGCCTAGCTCTCCTGTAACTAAAGATACAAAAGGGGAGGAAGGTCACCGTCCCGGTCCGGTGAGTCCTCGGCATCCACGGTATCAGATGAAATGCTACACGTGTGACAAGCCAGGGCATCTGGCTAGAGATTGCCGAAGCCATCTAGCGGGAAACGGGAAGAGGAGCGCGCAGTAAAGGTCGCTGCGTCTCCTACGATCCCGCCAAAGACCTCTAAGTCGACCAGAGAAGTCGACAAGTTGTTCAGAAGTAATAAAGACTTCTGAGCAACGTGAGGGGTCGTCAGCGCCATGTTCGAATCCGGACGAAAGCGATGATCGATGGTGGCTGCAAGTCAACATCGGCGGCTTTAAGATTCGAGCATTGTTCGATCCGGGAGCAGCACGCACGGTAATGGGATCTGTGAGATTACAGATCGCCGGTGCGTGCGGTCGAGAGCTTCGACCAAGCTATGGCAAAGGTGCGAGAATGGCAAACGGTCATTACTGCGCCATAGTAGGCTATGTGAGTCTACCGTTCGAAATCGCGGGGATCCAAAAGGACGTGACAGTGGCTATCCTACCAGAGTTAGATGCAGACTGTTACGTCGGAGTGAACTTTACCAGGTTGTTCAAAGCGGTATTGGATCCTTGCAAGAACCAGCTGTTCTTCAAAGATGAAAACAAGTATGTGGATCTCGAACTAGCTGGACTCAGCGAGAGCAGAGTCACAGCTGTGTCTGCCATTGGGCTCGCTGACGTAGGTTCAGCTGAGCGAGAGCAACTGAAACAGTTGCTGGATCGTATGATTAGGCCGCCTGAGCGTATCCTCAGGTGTACTACGCTCGCTGAGCATGAAATCGAGGTACACACTGCGCGGCCAATCAAACAGAAGTATTATCCTGTCTCGAAGAAGATCAAGGAGGAAATGCATCGGCAGGTGAAAGAATTACTCGAGACTGGAGTAATCGAACCGTCTGACAGCGGTTGGTCAAGCCCTGTCGTGATGGTCAAAAAGAGCAGCGGCAAATATAGGATGTGCATCGACTTTCGCAAAGTCAATGCAGTGTCAAATAAAGATGCATATCCACTACTGTTCATGGATCAGATTTTACACAAGGTGCAGTCAGCCAGATATATCTCTACGCTTGACTTGAGCAGTGCGTATCATCAGATTCCATTGAAGCCTGAATCGAAGCCCATAACAGCGTTTATAGTACCTGGTATAGGCCTCTTTCAATATACCCGGCTACCTTTCGGGTTATGCCAAGCTGGAGCCACGTTCCAACGACTGATAGATAAAGTCATCGGATCGGAGCTCGAGCCATATGCGTATAGCTACTTGGATGACATCATCATCGTAACGGAAACGTTTGATGAGCATCTAAGGAGGCTTGAGTAGGTGCTCAAACGCATCGACGATGCAGGTCTCACTATCAACCGAGAGAAAAGCGTGTTCTGCCAAGAAGAGGCAAAATATCTCGGTGTGATAGTGAACCGAGATGGATTTCGGCCCGATCCTGACAAGATCGCGCCGATTATGGAATACCCTGTTCCCAGAAACCTGAAGCAGCTCAGGAGTTTTTTAGGGATGGCATCGTGGTATCGGAAATTTTTGAAAGATTTTGCCACTATCGCCGAGCCGCTCACTCAGCTTACGAAGAAGGCGAAGAACTATGAGTGACTCGAAGAGCAGCAATCGGCTTTTGACCACATAAAAGCTTTGATTGCAACTGCTCCCGTGCTACAGCGACCACACGCTGATGTGCAGTGTATAGTTCAAACTGATGCCAGTGATACTGGATTGGGCGCTGTCAGTGTAAAGTCGAGCAACGGGCTCCAGCAGGGCTAATGAGGCGAAGGACTGTCACTAGACCATGGCAAGTGGTTGCAGATGACATCATGGGTCCTTTGTCCAAATCTGTAAAAGGATTCGACTATATCTTGGTCTTTCAGGATTTATTCACACGATGGGTCGAGGTTATCCCCATTCGCAAGGCCAATGCAAAGTCCGTCCTTAAGGAGCTTAAAGAGCGTGTCTATTTGAGATATGGAGCGAGAGAGAGATATGGCGCGATCGGCAGGATCGCGCCAGCCCCGAAAAAGCTCGAGAGAGAGACCGCAGCTACGAGCGGCAACGGACGTGCGCCGATCGATTGACCCGGGATTTCGGATCGCGAAAAAGGATCGTGCAGAAGGAATTTCGGTGCGGGCGTGTGGTGGTGACTATTGCGTGGAGTGAGGTGATAGAAAGTGCACCGAAGTACCCGAGCGAATAGCTCAGTCAGTCCGGGGGGGAAGATTCCCCCCGAGCACCTTGCCACCAGCGGCGGACGGAGGGACGAGTCACCCTCCTCGTCTTTGAGATTAGTTGCGCGGTGAGTGGACCGGCCGGCCACTCACAAGAGGAAGTGCAGGAGCAAGGAGGTTCGCCCAGGAACACTCCTTGCACCAAGTAAGTAATATTATATTACGAGTGCGGCGAACGATAGGATTTGTGCGAGCGTTCGGATGCGTATTCCGAACGCTTTTTCGTATCATCTTTCTCTCTCTCTCTCTCTCATACTCGCACGGTTGCGAGAGCAGTTGCTGTGCGCCGGCACAGCACTGCGTGAACTTGGTAGGTCGCGCGAGTAAACAC
>UELU01112202.1:0-11743 GCA_900490025.1 Megastigmus dorsalis
GGTGGGGATGAGTAGTTTGATTCGCACGCATACGCTTTGATTCGCATGTAGCGCGGTTGTATGTGTGCGCGCGTATATATTCGCAATTCATGCGTTCTATTTATTTTATCTCTTTACTTGTAAATGATTTGTTTTTCAATTGTTGCAATTATGTTATTGCAAAATACTATATTAGATTTTTAACTCTCTATGCTAATTTAACTTATATAAACAATAATCGCACTAAAATCGTCCATGCAACGCTCGTAAATATGATTATCTTAATATTTGATTTTCTTTTAACTATTTATTTTAAATATGTTTTATTACTATGTTAGAAATTGTATTTGATTTAGTGACAGGTGTCACAAACTATTTTATAAAGGGTCCGAATAAGTCATTATATATACATAATCTTTCATAATTTGATAATTATTTCTTTAATAACGAAAGCGAACGCCGCAGCCGAGCATCATTGGGGTCCAGGTTGTGGGGAACCCCCGAGTATAGCTTTTCAAGACGATTTTACAATTCTCAGTTAATTTAAGGAAACATGATCGCTCCTTTATATCTGCCATTTAGAAATTTGGAATTCGATAGCGAATTCAGTTTCAGCGACCCCTAAAACCTCCGAGTATATTTTTTCAAGCTGGTTTCAGCAAGTTTAGGTAAGTTTAAGGAAACAAGGACACTATTTTGGATTCGTCATTTTTAATTTTGAAATACTTATTGCAAATTCGTTTTTAGCGACTCTGAAAATATAGTAATAGATGCTCTTCTTCATGTCTGGGATACACATACGCAGGGGGATTAGCAAGTTCTGTATCTTAAGATATTATTATTTTATGTACAAAACTTGCAATAATTGAACACTGATCCACTATTAGTAAAAGTAAATAACGAAATATTGAAATTAAAAAAAATACTATAGAAATAACTTAGTCGTTTCTGTATAAAATATTAAAAAGAGTAAAAACAAGAATTGGCGTGAACTATCATTATGTATACATTGTTAACCATGCAGCCTTTAATGTATTTTAATCTTCATTCTGTGATTGTTTGATCAGAAGTTTCTTGAATGATGAAGATAGATTGACGATCCTAAAACAGATAATAAATATTCTCCTTAATGTAAAAATAATTCAAATTAGCTAATATTAAATTAAATTAAGCAGATCAATTTTTTGTTCAAGTAGCTGACAGTAGTTGATAGAAGCTTTTAAAAAGATTTTAGTAAATGGTCTTTTCTTGGACATTATTTTTAAGTAAAAATGCATATTTCTGGGTACTTCTGTAATATTTTAGTTCAGTATTTAGAATACAATACGATTGGAGATACCTTTCTATGTGGCAAAGTTATTACAGAGTGGAGAGAGAGGTAATTTTATTATTATTCTATTAGCTGATGCGCTTTCTCGGTTGACATGCAGAGTGCGCCCGAGTATAAATTGAGTCTGGGAGACCAGATTAAGTCATTTTGTCCGGATCAGGATATTTCTGTGGATTGTTTTAGACAGGTAATGTAGTGACAGCACGGCTCAGATCCAGCCAACTTGCGCCGATGGGATATTTAGCTATTTTCTATTAAAACTTATTGGAATTGATCAGTCAATTGCATTTGAGAAAGAAACGTTTAATGAAACAGAATAAAATCTCTTATCTCTGTTCCACTTATGGAACATAAAAAGATGCTAATTGTATGCTTTAGGATTTAAACCTAATTGTTGTGTGTGCGTAGAAGCGGTCGTAGTTCAAGCAATGAGGTTCTTTCTCTGTTGAAAAATATGCTTTTCACATGAGCATCGTATGAATTTCATGTGGGAATCATGTGAAAACATATGAGAATCATGTGAGAACATATGAGAATTGTGTGAAAATCACGTGAGATTTTGCTCCGAGATCGCGTTGCGGATCATATGAGTTTCATGATTCTAACATAGATTCAGCAAAAAGAGTTTTTAATATTACTATTAAATACATTTTAAATTTAGTTAAAATACAAAAAATTCGAATATTAAAGCTTAATTACCCAGTTTGGGTGTTATCATCCGTATGGCAACGTCAAAATGGGCACCGAATCTACGTAAACCTTAATTTCCGTAATATTAGTTTAATATTAATATTAAAAACTTTTTTTGCTGAACCTATGTGATATGATTTTCACATGAAACTCGTGTGTTCCGCAGTGCGATCTCGGAGCAAAACCTCACGTGATTCCTACACGATTTTCAAATGTTCTCATATGATTCGCACACGAAATTCACATGACACTCATGTGATTCTCACATGCTTCTTAGATGAGTTTTTTCAGCAGGGTTATACAAGGTTTGATAGGTTCTAGTAGCGTTTTCTTCACAAGAAGAAAATCTTATTTTTGGGCTGATAGAATCTTATTCGAGACTGCAGGTTGTGAAGTTTGGAGTCGCAATGCGCCTAGTACTCTGTCAGAATGGTCAACTGGCACAGTGAAACATAATTGACACAGTGACATAATTGACTTTTTTCAATCAATTTGAATGATTTTCTTTAAATTATATCACCACTAACACTGACACCAATAACATATCACCACTGTGATTTTCAATCATCGTTTTTAAGGGAGTGTCCAAATTAAGAGAATTATGCGTGATATATTGTATGTTTAAGCGAAGGTTTTGGCAGACGTGTCCCACGTGTATCACGACTTTATTGAGTTGGGGTGTATCCGGGCAAGCTAATTGCTATTCCGCACCTATAATTTCTTTAGTGTCGCTATGGTTTCAGTACCCGTGAATTCCGTCCCTTGATCGCACCATAGGTAATAAAATTTTCCATACTCCGTGAGAAAAATGGCTATTTTGCTCACGCATGCGTTCGCTAAATTGCCTTTTACTCACGTTGTATGGAAAAATTCTATACGCAACACGTGTGCTCAGGTTATCTCGCCGAAGGTGATTGTCACCCTTGCTTGGCTCAGGCGATAACTTTCACCTTCGTCGAGATAATCTCCTTAGCCTACTAGTTGCATAATGTACTATTTTCCTCTCTTCCTATGACATGTCTTAAACCATTAATACAATTGTCAATCTCTTTCGGTGTATCGCTCTTAAATTTTGCCAGGGCTTTTATGGCTTGGTGCCGGCTGATGTTGGGTTCTCTCAAGTAGGTAAGCTGGGGGGGGGGGATTCTGGAGCAATGCATTTCTGGAGCAGCCTGATTTACAAATGCATCGCGGGTCTGCCGGCGTGTACTGTGGTTCTGGGGCAGGGGTCTCTGGAGCAGCCGGATGTCAGGCTGCGCGCCTTCCGCCTTGCAGTGCATAATCATTCTTGATGCATCACGCTCTCGACGCTCTATACATGACAATGACGCCGCGACATTTGGCAGCCACGCAGGGGTTCTGGGGCAGGGATTTCTGGAGCAGCCGGATTTCAGGCTGCGCGCCGTGCAGTGCATCGCACGGGTCTGCCGACGTGTACCGTTTAGAACCGCAGGCTCCCCTTTCCTTCCCCGCCGTAATACAGAATCGTGCCAGCCTACTCCTGTCTCCGCGAAGCATTTTTTCTCGATCGTTCTTGATGCATCACGCTCTATACATGACAATGCCGCCGCGAGATTTGGCAGCCGCGCGATTATCTTATCTCTCTCTCCTCGACAAAGACGGCAGGCGCTCTTCGTATATTGTGCGATGTTGCGTAACGTCCATGCGCATAAGCATGCGGCATTGTTTTCACGAGTGTTTTGCTCTCTCGCCGGTGAGATCTGAAACGTATTTTTTTCATGAGTGATCTGCTCTCCCGTTATCGAGCATGATTTTCGCGAGTGTTCTGCTCTTTCACCAGTGAAAAAAGGAATATTGTGCATGTGATTCTATTTTCTATTAGGATAATATAGGCATGATAAACGAAAAATATGATAGCTTGGAGTACGTATATTATACGATTAATTGACAGACATGAGTTAAATATTTTAATTTTGAATAAATTAGTGCACATGTATGTAAAAAATTGTATGTGTATGAAAAATCAGTTCCCGAGTGATTTTAGTGTGAATTATTTAAATTTCGATGAAAATAGTGTACGTGTATGTGCGTGTGAAAAATTAGTTCACCAATGACTTCTGGTATGAAATATTTTTCAATTTCGATGAAAATAGTGTATGTGGAAAAAATCAGTTCGTGAATAGTTTTGTGTGAAATATTTTAAGTTCGATGAAAATAGTGTAGTGTGTGAAAAATCTGTTAGCGAATGGTTTTAGTGTGAAATATTTGAATTTCGATGAAAAATAGTGTATGGTATGGGTGTTAAAAATCAGTTCACGAATTGTTTTTCCTGTAAAATATTTTAATTTCAATAGAAAATAGCGTATGTGTGTGTGTGAAAAAATCAGATCGCGAATGGTTTTATGTGAAATATTTAAATTTTGATAAAAAAATAATGTACGTATGTATGTATGTGAAAAGTCAGTTCGTGAGTGTTTTTATGTGTGCGTCATTCTTTTACAAATACTATTTGATAAACAAAGAATTTATGCGATTTTAGTCTCAATCGCATAAAATCTTTTATTTATCAAATATTGTTTATAAAAGAGTTCTTTTTTGTAATCGCATAATTTATTTTGTACTTTTATAATGTATTTTTGTAATTGATTTTGTATATTTATATAATTTTGTAATCTTATAATTTATGTTGTACTTATATAATGTATTTTTGTAATTGATTTTGTAAATCAATTTATAAATAAATATCTTATACTTGAGTGAATGATGTATGAATGAATGAATAAATGTTTTTTAAATTTTATATAAGCAGGAGTGTTGTACGCGTGTTTTTATAAACGTGAATGAGCGAATGATTCTTAAATGCACATTTTGTAAATTAATTTATAAATAAATATCTTATATTTTGAATGATGTATGCATGTATGATGTATAAATAAATGTTTTTTAAATTTTATAGAAGCATGATCGTTGTACGAGTCTGCGTGTGCATGTGTATATGGAGAAATCCACGAAACCTTTGATCTTTTTGATACTCGGTGGTCTACCCATGAAAAAAATTATAATCATGTACCAAGCATATAGGCCTTTAGATTTACTGCAGAACTGACTAATCTGATGATTTGAAAAATGATAAACCTCGAAATTAGTACTTTTTCAAGCGATACTCTGCAAATTTATTTTTGATTATTATTCATAACTTTTAGAGGCATGCATGAATCGTTTTGAAATTGAAGTCAGAAATACATTTTACAATGACTATTCAAATTACCTATGTCAAATGAGTGTGCCACTCAACGATTCATAATGATCAGCACTGAAAGTAGTGATTCTCCATTTTGGGTATTTAAAAATTTTCGAATTTTTTTGTTTCAATTCTTTAAGGCATTTAAAAATTGAAATATTGGTTACGCATAACGATTCATGTTCAAAAAAACGAAGAAAACTGTAGTTTCAAAATTGATGTGCCATAAAAAATGTTGAAGCTGGAACGCGCTATATTGACGCTGATGCTCACGTAATTGTTTTTCAAAAACATGTTTTTTCGTTGGTACAGCAGTAATTTTATTTGTATTACTTCAAAACTTCTTGTAATCTATTATACTTCACCACAGTAATCTATTGTCAACAGTTAAAGATACTGTATCAGACGTCACAACTTTTCATTTTCAAAGTGATGGTCCATCTACACAATATAAAAAACAAGGATCCGACATTACTTCTGTTGAAGCCACGGTCAATGTTATTAATTCAAGCAATTCAAAGATCAAAACATTTCCAATACTACAGTCCGATATAGAAAGGGTTGATCCAAAACTCATTTCATTAAAACTAGTTCCCAACACTAAAAAATTTTCCAAATTAAATGGTAAAAATCGACATATGTAGATTATTTTTGAATGAATTATCGTGCTTTTATTGTTTGTCAAATAATTTCTATGATCAGCCTTCCGCACACTTTCCAATAGATTCAAATAGTTGGCATTTTAAAAACTCCATTACCCCTAGAAAAAGGTCTAAGAGCATTGCAGAAAAAAGTTCTGCTCACAAGAAGAAAAAACATGGTGACAAGATTCCTCTTAAAATTGATGGGGGTATTTTGCAAAAACTAAAAAACACGAGGTAAAATAAAAAAGAAATTAAACAAAATAATAAAAAAAGTATGGTCTTACCTAATGATGACAATGAAGGTGCTAAGAAAGTTAATTCATTAAATAAAATAACAAAAAAAACTAATGCAAGAAACCGTTATATCGAACAGTAAAAATAATGATCTCAATAACAAATCTGAAAAGAATAAAAATATACAAAATTTATCTCTAAGATCAAAAACGTACATTAAGAAAGAAGAAGGTGTGAAAAGTTTATTTATATACTTATTATTGTAAATTTTATACGTTATTGACTATAAACATTGCGTATATACACATTGTACAATATTTTGCTGTTCATTTAATATATGAATGTATGTAATTATCATACTTATATTGTATATTACTGTTTTATATATATAGTGTTTTTCTTTACTTATTATTTATTATTCTTATTCTTATTGCTATTTCTCTAAGGCACCCCGCGACCGGGGGCCTCAGGTGTTAAAATAGTATTTAGTTTCTTTATTAAGTTTTGTGAGGCATCCGGTAACGACAGGGGGCCTTACGTGGCGAGCATACTCTTTCCCGGTTAGTTTATTAGTTTATTTATGATACCTTTTATATAACCATTTGTAAATATAATAATTGTTATTGTTCTCCTTCTGACGTATCTTGGTTTTCCGTTAGTTGGTGTTGATATTCGTTAGGTTTGTTCGTGTTGTTGTATTGTCGTGCCTTTTTTATCTTGTCTATGTGGACTACTCGCGTTATGTTTCCCTTTATTAGATTGACGTTATGTTTGTTATTGTCGATTGCGATTATTTCGAACCGTCCTTCATATTGGCTTCCGAATTTCCCTATTTTTGGTTCTTTTAGTAGGAATACCATCTCACCTTCTCTGAAGTGTTTTATGTTTTGTTTGCGGTTGAAGTAATATTTGGATCTAAATTTTGATTTAACTAAATTTATTGCTGATATTGTTCGCAGTTGGCCTAGGTTTTGAGTTAGGTCTGGTAGGTATTCGTCATAGGTAATAAGACGTTCTCGAAATGGGATGCTGGATGGGGTGCGAGATTTTTTACTAAAGATGAGCTCGTGAGGTGAATAACCGGTTGAATCATTTCTCACGGTGTTGTATGAGTGTTCTACAAGATGTTGCCAGAGATCCCAGTCGTTTTTCTCTTCTAGAGCTTGTTACAGATATTCTGTCCGTGTCGCATGCATCCTCTTGATGGATCCGTTAGATTGAGGGTGATAAGCAGTAGTTTTGTACTTGTCTATGTGGAATATTCTTGCTGATTCCTCCACTGACCTACTTTGGAAATTTCTTCCTTGGTCTCTCAAGATCGCCATCGGTGGTCCGAAATAGGCAATAAATTTCTCTGTAAATGCGCGGGTAACTTCGGTTGCGGTAGCGAGTGCCATGGGTATGAAAACAACGTATTTAGACAGTATATCTTGTACTGCCATTACGTATTGGTTGCCTTTTGGTGTTTCTGGTAATGGGCCATAAAAATCGATGGCTACTTTGTCGAAAGCCCTTGCTGGCGTATTCGTGATTTACATGGGCATTCATGTTTTAATTCTTTTAACTTTTTCCTTTAGCACCCTTCACAACCGTTTATGAATGCTTGTATGTCCGCTCGCATATTTTTCCAGTAGAAATCATTGATGAGTTGGTCATAGGTTTTGTTGATGCCCTTATAACCTCCGATTGTAGTTTGAACGCTTGACAATTTTGTAAATATACTACTCGAATCCTTTTTCCTTTTAGTATGTTTGCGCACTGTTCTATAAGATAATTCCATTCAAGGACAGTTAACAGCTCTAAATCTCGAATGATTCCAATTGTTTTCATGTTCCATTTGTCTATTACCCCTCGCAGCGCCTTTAAGCATTTCTTTATGTCTTTTCTTAGCACCTTTTCATCTATGTGCCCTTTGATGACTAGGCCGAAAAGTTTGTTTGAGTTATGTTCTGACGTTAGTATTTCTGCTACTGCCAGTTCTAAATCAGGTAGGTCTTATATTTTTATGTACTTCCTTTCTTTTAGGGCTTTAATTGTGTCCGTCTCTAGATATATATCTGCCGTTAAAACATACACGATATTTTCGTCAGTGTGAAAGGGATGTTCTCTGACCTTTGTAATTGAAATAAGAGGTGTCGGGCCGTCTTAGTCTTCTTTGGGGGGCTACGGTGATTTCTCCCGAGGCGGGCGCTCTTTTAATGTCTGAGCAGTCTATTTTTTATTCAATTTGCGTTTGGTTGGTCGGACTGAATCGTCGGAGAATTTGCTGTTGGACTTATCTTTTGTTTTCTTTTCCTTCGGCGTGGGAAAAATTTTATTTTGTGCCGGTAAGAGAGGTGTGTAGTGCTCTCCCTCATGATGTAAATGAATCCAATTTGTATCACCTGTTTGATTCCCCCAAAAATGACAATATGCTACCGGTCCTTTAGATATGTATATTCTTCGCTGAAAATAAACAAACAATTTACGTACCCGTATTCCTTCGGCGAACTCAGAATTCTTGTGGCCACTTCCGGGTCTCGGAATAACTAAAAGCAATCGCTTTCGAGCTATTGCTGCCTTAATTGAGCAACATTTGACTTCAATTTACATAATCGTATAAGAGAGTCAAATAGACAATTTCCCGCTTTGTCGACTGTTTCGCCCTGCGTAAATTGCCTATTGGGTTCGGAGCAACTATTGCTTCCTTCATAAAGAGCATATGGGTCCGTCCCTACTTCAGTAGCGTATATACGTTTCCATTGTTTTGCACCGCTATGATTCTGGGGGGTTTGCTCGGAATCTTTTGATTGATTAGGTACAGCATTGTCATCTTTGTAGCTTTTTTGTGTTAACGATGTAGTGGGGAATGCAATATTTTCGGGAAGTTCGATATCCTCTCTCGATTCTGTTGTCGGTTCTGATTGATTCGAGTCCCTTTTCTTCTGCTCCGGCACGAATCTTGGGAGGCAGGTATTCCAGTTACCATTGTCTATCTCCATCGCACTTGGTTTTGAGTTCTCCTCATCTGGTATAAACCTGAGCTGATAAAAGTCTTTTCTGGCTTCGTACATCGAATCTCGCTCACTTAGAGAACTTTTGTACTCGTCGCCCTCTTTTTCTTCGCGTGGTTCCTCGTCTGGATTGGTTATAATCGGATCCTCAGGGCCGACTGTAAACCGTTCGTCTGCCTCGCATATACGAATATCTAGTCCGACTTTTCCCCGTGTTTCGATATCTTCTACGTCCACCATAAAGCACGCTTTGGCTAGAGTGCCTAGGTCCCGCAGGCATTGTTTGCCACTTTGAAAAAATGTATTCATTAAACTAGGTTTTGTGGACTCTGGATCTCTCGATTTTGGTTTTACCTCTGTCCTCTTTTTATCTTCCTTTAGCGGGCTTGTTAGCTCCTGCTTAGTTTCCTTTTGGTTTCGTGTATCAACTTGAGTGGTAGATGGTCTTTTATGACAGTAAAATGGCGACCGTACACGTATCCGTGGAACTGGTCTATGACGAAACGATTGCCAATAATTCCTTGTCGTAGATGGAATATCGCAGCTCTGGTCCTCGCAGTCTCCGAGAGGCGAATGCGCAGGGCTAATCTTTCTCTATCTCTCCATGGATTAGGATTGCTCCTAAAGCATAGTCGGATGCGTCCATGGTTATCAGGAATGGTCCGTCAAGGTTTGGTGATCATAATACGTGCTCGTTACAAAGGGCGTTTCTTAATGTCTCGAATGCCGTTTGTTGTTCATTTCCCCAAGAGAACTCTTCAGTTTTCCGGAGCAGCGTTGTTAATAGCCATGCGATCGACGCCAATTTTGGCACGAAAGGTCTGTAGTAACCCGCCAGTCCAAGGAATTGTTTTATTTTCTTTGCATTAGTGGGTACGGGTTATTCGCGGAACACTTCTATTTTTCTGGGGTCTGGTCGTATATCGCCATTGCCCACCAGAAATCCTAAAAAGGTGGCATCTTTACATAAAAATATACATTTTTGAGGTTCTACCGTTAGATCGGCGTCTTCTAATCGCCTCATTAGTCGTCTGAATTTTATCCCATGTTCCTCAAAATTTTTGCTGAATACTATGATGTCATCGAGGTAAACGAAAAGTTCCGTACCTTGTAAGCCGGCAAGGCAGATATCCATTAGACGTTATAAGGGGCTGGGTCCCGTTTTCACACCCATTGGCATTCTTTTATATTGCTGTAATCCAAAAGATGTCTGGAACACCGTCTTATGCGCGTCCTCTGGATCCTGGGATTTGGTAGAATCCTGATTTAAGGTCCACCGTGGTGATATCATTTGCTTGCCATACCTGGTCTATTATTTCTGTTATGAGAGGTAATGGGTAAGCATCTCCGATGCTCTTCTCATTTAATGATCTGACATTGGTCACCAACCTATATTTTTTATTCCCAAATTCGTCAGTCTTTTTCGGGATGATGAAAAATGGTGACGAATAGGCAGATATGGAAGTTTCTATGAATCCTGCTTCCACTTGCTCCCTGATGTGCTTTTGAATTGGTTGAATTGCTGGGTGTTTAAATTGTCTCTCCCTGACAGGGATGTCGTCTACTGTCGGAATTCTATAAGTCACTACGTGTGTTGCTCTTAAAGGATCTTCGTTTCAGAGTATTCTTTTACTGCCTCTTACGTACTTGTTCTGCCTTTTCCTTGTTTCAGTTTTGAAGTGCGATGAGCATTAATGTTCATTCTGCTCTATCGCCTTCATCCTTCGATATTATTCTTAATACATTTATTTGATCGTCCAAGGGGTCCGATGTATCGTTAAGTCGATATTCTAATACAAAATTCGATTCTATAAAGTATAGGTTAAATAAATAAGTGTACTAATGGTCGCGAACTATTCAAAAAAAGAGAAAATATTTATTATAACATTTTATATTAAAAGAATTCTTTATATATACTCCGTTAATTTTGGCTGTAACGTTCTCCTCACACCGATTTGGATAAGAGAATACTTTATTAGCTCTTAAATAAATAAATATAACGGACATTCGTTATAGCTATAAGCTAACTTTTAGAATACTTTTGAAATTCTTCTTTAAACAAAAGAATTCAAAAAGAATTCTTTATGAATTAAAAAAAATTATTTTTGCTTATTGGGGAGTGTGATACTAGTTCTAAGATCAATATATCTGATATTCAAGGTACTGATTTACAGCTTCTTAGCTTTAGGGTTAAAAATTTTCAAGCAGATATAGAAGAAGAAATTTGTTCAAAACACCATTCAAGATTTCTCAAACAATACTCTTATTACTACAAAAAATGCTGCAATCCTTTTAACATACATCAAAAAGTTGTGAAACATAAACTTTCAATTTTGTCTCTAGATAAGTGTCTGGAATCAAAGCCATTAAATAATAAAAACTTGATTCCTGGACAAAAAGTTTTCAAACGATATAATAAGGTACTGAATGATCACATCATGAAAATGAATCAATGTTGTGATCCATTCACACTCCATAGATATCCTATTCATGAACATCTTGTAGTTTTAGATGACAAAATATGTCAAAATTACTTAACAGGTCTGTCTGTCCAATTGTTGAGTGGTAGAAAAGTTTGCACACGATGTTTTCAAAAAATTCAATCAGATATATCTGAATCTAAAAATACTAATAAGTCTCAGTCTCAAAATAGTATAACATCAGACAAGCC